>JABUQX010084854.1:0-36557 GCA_015478945.1 Trachelipus rathkii | reverse complement strand
TTTGAGTTCATATACATCGTTGTTTCTATGAAAGAACAAGTTTTTTCGTTCAGCATATTGGGCCTGTCCGATCCAGAAGATCAGAAGCAGTATGAAGACAACCCCTTTCTGTGTAGTTATTTGAGGGTCCATATGAGTTTGCTCGGTTAGGAGTTTTTTGAACGTAGGATATGTATCTTCCTTGGGGGACTGTGTCGAAAAAGGCTTGTTTATGTATATTGAGTGCATGCTATATTTCTCTAGTGATGGAATTTTCTAAAAGGCCATTTATGATGGCTTGGAAAATGGTGGTTAAAGATTGTAAGTGGTTGAGTGTTTGTTTTCCTGATTCACGTTGAGTCATTTTGTTAATTGTAATTTAAGGTTGTAGTTTTTGATCTGCTTACGAGATTTTTCTAAAGTTTGCATGTAGTGGAAGAGTATAATGGAGAAAGATATGGGCGGGAAGACACTTAATGGATAGAGGTTGTAAGGTGGAGCGTCTCTTTTCTAGATTAAATTTGGTTTGACATTCCCATAGTTGAGGGGGATGAGTTAAGAGTCCCTGATTTGTAGTATAATGTAGTATTAGTAATAGTTGAATGGTTCTGAGCCGCGTCCAATAGATAGTTTTAGGGATGTCGGTGGGAGATAATGTTTCGAGAGCTCGTCGATTTGCAGCAGGAGTTTTATGAGAGATTCTTTATTTTCCTTGGTCCGGTACTGGTCCGTGGTCGATGTCTTGACAGTAGATGAAAGGCGGGAAATTTGGGATTTTGTTCGAGGACTGTGTTGTCTCACGCTGCTCTGAATGAGATTGCTTCTACCATTCATCCTTGTGGGTGTGTTAGTTTATTGGAGATGTTTGCGCAGTATTGGACATAGAATCTGTGATGTCTTTGCTGATCTTAGTGTCACGGTTTATGATCTGTAATAATGGCACGTTCATAGTAGATAGTGTATAGCGGATTAGTTTATGAGGTTTGTGTAGCTGTTTGAAATTACTTGTCACTGTCTTTTGTATCAATTGAGGTATTTTTTTTGTAAATGTGTATTTAGCGTATTCTTTGAATTTCATTTACTTTTGTGTGGGTACTGGTTGATTATTAGGTTTGGGACTGTTTGAGTTTATTCATAGCGTTATATTCGTGTGCGACCGAGAATTCTGCACCATTAGTTGTTTTGTAGATTGAGCGAGGTTTATGTAAAAAAATTTTTTTTTCTTGCTATTGCTTTGGTTAAAACTGCTAAGATTTATGAAGGTAAAGGGCAATGGTGTTGTATATGGTTTTCGTGTTATCCTTTTCCGGATACTTATTGTGCTTTGGTTGCTTTTGAGTATTTAGTGAGGGTTAGTTTCAATTATGGAGTGGAGAGTTTGTACATTCGGGTACCTGCTCAAGTGCTTCTTATCTATTACGTGGCGTACAAAACCATTTTTCCCATGTTTGCTTTTGTTTTATTTTTCGTATCAGTTCTCTGATATGTGCGTTTAGGTGATATCTGAGCATGTTACGCTTGTGTTCGCGTGTATGGTTGTGTGCGCTCTGCGTGCTACCAGTGATACGGGTGTGGGTATGTCATTTATTATAAGAACATTGACCGGTTAGGGATGGAGGTCTACTTTCCGTTTTCTCAGTGTAGGGTTTAGGGTTGGGAACGCGCTAGAAGGCAAAGAAGTTAAGTTCTAGGGCCTGATTGAGCGGTATCGGCTCATATTACGATACTACTTGTTGGGCATAATATTGTGGGTCAGGGCTCTTTTATATTTCGATAGAATGTGTTAAAACTCCAGTTATATCGGGAAAAATGGTGAAGCACCTTGTTGCGCTTCAGTTAGCCGCGTGTCTTTCGACTATGCCAAGCAGATCATTCGAACGGGTGTTAAATGTGCGCCGGAAGGCCATAAATTAAGTTAGGGCACATAGTCAGGAGGTGTTAGATTGGGTTTTAGTTGTTTACTAGGACAGTTAATTTGAATTTGAGATATAATTTTATTATACTATGTTACTTATATATATACTACCTACTATATATACTAGTATATCGTACTATATATACTATATATATACAATATATAATATATATACTTAATATATATATTACTTACACTTTTTTTATTTTTACTGATAATACGGGATATATAATATATATATTTAAATACTTATTGACTTACTGTGTGTGCGTGATTATGGTTAGAATAGAATGTATCTTTAAGGGTATTCTTCATTAATTGCATCAATCTATGTTTACGATATGTGTATTTCTTCTCATTAAATTGAAGTACATTAGTAAACATATTCTGTATTTAAACTTGATGCATATGGCGTCGTACCCATAGAAGGCTGTTTGTACCCATAGAGGTACTTGTCGGGGTGTGGGCTCCTTGGATTAGTACTATATCTGTATTGTGTTTGGCGAGGAAAGTTTTTTGTTGGTGATGTTTTTGGTGTGTTCGTGACCCATTTAACTATTTAACTCTAATTAATTAATTTGCATAATGATTACAGAATCTGAGGTTTGCTTAAGCAGCTCTTGAGTATGAGCCATGGAAATGAGCAATGATTGGTTAGGGTACAAATGCGCTGGATCCACTGTAGTGGTCTTCGTCTTGCAAATGGAGTTTTAAAGGGGAAGACGAGTTGTTTCATGAAATCCAATTTGCTGAACTATATCCACCAATAATTTTCAATGAGAATAATTATTTTTTGATCTCGTTTGAGACAGTTCATGAGGGCAGATATAATTCTTGACTGCTGTGACACTGTGAGTTAAGGGTGTACCTGTCCCCCGGCTTGAAATCGGAAGAAAGAGAGGTGATCTGCCTTTGTTAAAGGTTGGAGAAAAGATCAATTGCTTCATATAACGAAAAGCGTGGTGAAGTTGATAGTACTTAGTATGCTGCGAGCCGATGGACAGGGGAACTCACCTTCCCCAACGACTCGGCTTCCGCAGGTAGAGGTAGATTTCAGGTTTTTAAGCCGGTTCGACACAAAAAGATTGATCCCCCCTGCTTGCAGTGAGCGTTCTCTTCGTAACTTTAACTCACAATAGTAGATTAGACATTACCGTGAAAGCGAGCAACTTGAATCTGCAGGATCCAAAACAGGAAAAAAAGCCCAATGGAAGATAAACCCACGGCCTGCTGGATTGGTTGCCAGCCGGTATCCCACTGGGTCCATGGAGGGACCCCGCCCAAATCTATAACTTTCTAAACAATCACAAAGGTTATCAACAAAGTGTTTCACTATCTAAAAATATGGTTGTGGATCACTCTTTGCAACAAAGGAAAACAAATATTTGACTTAATGAAAGACATTAGCGAATAACATACCTCTGGATTGGTTAGACGCTAAACATAATATATCATAATATACTATATAATATATAATATATTTAATATATACTATATATACTACTAATCTATATAGATATATACTATATATCTATATAATAATATATTATATAAGATATACAAAATTAATAGTTCTGTGAAAAGCTACGTATAGTATTATACTCTACCATAATTAATATTAATATATAATATATTAATATATATATAAATAAAGATAATAGGATAACAAAAAAACAACTAAAATAATCAATAATCATAAATATATTTTATGTCAATAAAATAATATAATAACTAAAAATAAAGTATAAATCACAAACACATAAAAGCATAATAATAATAAACTATAAATAAATAGATAAAACAAGTAACTATTGATAGCTAATCACCCTATCCAAAAACATATTAAATATAAAAATAATGAGAAAAAAAAGTCACTAAATAACTCCCGTAATATTTAAAACAACAAATAGAGATAATCGAGACAATACTAAAATGTGATAACTAAGGAGAAACTATCGCTAACCTTTGTAACTTGAAAACATTTTGGCAAAAGTTAATTGCAATTACTTTTGATCAATTTTTTAAAATCTGCCAATAATTATTTTATTACTAATATTCTTTATTTTATGTATTTAATCAATTTCTTCTTAAACAACGCTTCGCTATTTTATAATATTCGTGATATATGAAACTATCCCAAATAAATTTCCATTTTAACCGCAATTATACAAACAATGAGTATTGATATATATATGATATAATCAATTATAATATAATACATATATAAAAAAATAATAAAATACAATATAAATAAAAATAATAAACGATATAAAATGTATAATGGCATAAATACTATAAATATAGATATAATATAAATAGATTATATAATATATTGACAAAACACTTTATATATATATATATAATCTGATGAAATCACGTATATAATAATAGTCACGAGGGGTGACTGTGTAGTATAAGAAGCCGCGAGAGATGCGTCGGATGATCGTTGATTAGAGCTGATGAGTTATGGCAAGGAGTGAAGAAGAAAGTAGAGTGCAAAAAAATGTTAATCAATAGCACCAGTTATGAGTAGGAATAAACAGTTAGTATATGACACGCAAGGGATTGAGGAACGAAGAAGCATGTAAATGTACAACAGGCATTATAATAAGAGAAGGGGTAAAAAGAAAAAAAACTGTGTTTAACTCTAATCAGGGTACATATATAGAAATTAGTTTACATATGAAGTGCGTTAATGAGTAAGGGAGATATACATGCTGGGAACTATTAATTAGGTTTGACAGAAGATGGACAGATCGAGGTTGAGCTTGAAGCACTGATTAGGTGAAACAAGAAAACAAGGTTGCGATATTAGACAGTAGCTAGCAGGATTGTAATCAAATCGTATTTACATTATGAAGACAGAGATAGATGGAGCAAATGAGAGAGAAGGAATAAATTGTATTCTAGATTTTAATGGATAATGCACCACAGGGCGCTGATATGCCCTTAATAGGAGCATGTCTGGTAGCGTGCTGAAGTTAACTTTTATCTGGTGTTGCTGGTAAGCCTTCTAGAATGTGACGTCAGAAGTATGTATGCCGATAGTGAAGACTGCCGTGTCAAGGAATGTAAATAGAAGTCGAGATCGTGATTTGCTTTAATTATTACAAAGCTGGAGGTGAGGTAGGAATGGTGGTTATGTCTCCTTGGGTTATTCAATTTGTAGTATATAGATGGGGTTATGAAAGACATTAGAGCGGTGGAGAAGTGGTAAGGGATGGTTAGAATGATGGAGACTGGAAGAGAGTGCAAGGTGCCACCTGACAAATAATTGAGAAATGATTTGTTTTAGGTAATGAAAATCTGTTCTTGGAATTCAGAGAAGACTTGGTAGCTAGAGAAGATCTTTACGCTAGGTGTGTAAAAGGAAGGGATTGAGAAGCTAAACATTAGATTACAGGAGTAAGGGTTATTGGTTGTGAGCGTGATGGACAGTCTCGAGGTGAAGTTTATGTTGAATGGTGACGCAGTCATAGAATTAAAGTGCCTGATGTTTATATTTAGATATCTGGTTGGGCATGAAAAAGGGAACAGGGAATGATGCAGGAGGATGTAGTAAGGAAAGTTCGTGAATGACGAGCGAAGGTGAGCGTGGGTCGCAATTAAATCCTTGGGGGATGTAAAAAGAAGAATAAGTTCTTGTTGGTGCGCTAGAGGTTTTGACGTCGCAGACCTATGAATGTTTCACCTAGTGATTTTAATGACATAGTGAGTTGCAGACATGTTGTCTGAATATAATGGCTATAGATCTACAGTAGCATGTTTGCTCTCGACCAAATCTGTAGGGGGAGGTGTTAGTGGTGAAGCAAGAATTAGCTGTAAAAATGAGCCGCTGTTAAACGTATTAGAGAGTTGTGATGGGTGGAGAAAAGGCCGGTAAATGACGAAGAATAACATGAGAAGTACGTCTGAGGATGGTTTGTGACCTCATGTGGAATATGTAATGGGATTGATAGTTCCGTTGAGTTAACGGATGCATATAGTAATGGGTGACATAGTAGTGCTGGCGAAACTCGCATTCGGCGCAAGAGACCGAAGAAAAAAGTGGATTGAGGTCGACGTAAAGGAATGCGCGCGAGGATGGAGAAATATGAGTTGGTAAGCAGGCGGAGAAGAAAGGGTGCATACCTAGGAAGTGACATTGGCCGGAGGTTTATGTAAGGGAGTATGTTGTTGGCACGACCTTAGTGCCAAGGAGATAGAAACCCCACATTATGACGAGATGCCAATAGTGAAGGGTCCGTGGGCGGCCCCGTGGAAGCCTTCTTTAGGGTGGATTTTCTGACTGCGACGAGTTCTTGACCAAAAGGGTATAAAGGGGTCGGATAAGGCCTGGCGCTTATCTTTTCGCATTGCTTCAATTCGATCTTAACTACTTTTCTTTTCGTGGAGTGCTACTGTTACGCACAGTGTACCCCCCAGTCTCTTGGGGACGAGGAGAGGTTCGTGATAAGAGACCATCGACATCGCTACTATATATATACACATTAGCTATACTGTATATTATACTATATACTATATATATACATACTATAATAATAGTGATAGCTCTATATATATATTATTTTAATATATAATTATCAACATATATATATATATATAATATATATATAATATAATATAATTATATATCCTATATATATAATATAGTATACTATATATATTATATATACTATATATATATATATTATATATTTATATAATATATTTATATATATATATATATATATATATATATATGATTATTATATAGTAATATGCCGTTTGCATAAAGAGTACTAAATGTACTCTAATGATTACGTTATATATACTTGTATTTGAATACACATTCGTAGCAGTACTGGTTGTACTCCAAGTTAACTGTGAACAATTACTTGAGTATTGTACTTGACAAAAAGCGTGTGACGTGTAACCTAATGCCCTGATATATATAGCTAAATATTAGCTTAAAACTACTATGATGGAACACTATTAAATATATATACAAGAAAATTATCATCAATGCATTTGATATTCAAAGGTGATTTTTATGATACGCATATTATACATAGAAACTTATATAAGGTATCTCCAGTCTATTGCATATTAAGATCATCTTAAATATCTGATAGTGGCTAAATTTAATACAGAAACAGAATATTCAAACATAAATTAACATGTATCTAACTATGTAGATATATAAGTATAAAATATATTATAATTATAGGATAATATATGTATTATTAAATAACTTACTATTATCTTACTAATACCGATAGTGCTAATAACAGTATATATAAAATATATATAATATATATATGATAAGGGTATCCAGCTGGCATGCATTTACAATGTGAAAGGGAAAATAATGGAGATTCACAAAGTGTATGTAACCTGGCAAGAAAATTCTCTGCTTACGGCAGCGAAGATATTAGAACATTTTCTACTATTTATCTCTTTTTAACTGACAGATTTAAAAATTATAAATCTATATCTGGTACTACGATTATTTTGTTAGGAGACAATATTTGAGTTTTTTATCCTCTATAATCACTTATATATATATACCTATACTATATACAATAATTATACGGAAATATATAGATATATATACTTTCATTATATATATATACTTGCGATAACACTATATAATATACAATATATAGTACAGTACCTAATAACTATATGTAGTTATAGCGTATGATCTACTCTTTATATATAATGTTAGTATTAAATCAGTCATAGCATATACTTATGTACATACTATCATATACATACCGAATAACTATGTATATATAGATAATATATATAATCATATAATATTAATATTAGATAATAATATAGATATATATTAGCCTCATATACTATAATACTTCAACACTGTACTATATTATAATATACTAATATAATATATTATATGATTAATAGCTAGCCTATCTTACTAAACTACTTAGCCTAGTAACATATATATAATGATATTGATACATATATATATGGTATACCAGTATAAATATTCGCGGTAACCTAATAATAAATTACATATTAACACTAATAATTGATAATATATAATATTATATCGTATAATATTGATCTTTCAGATGGCAAACCTGGGAATGGCTTCTTTAGGCATGCGTGTAAATCATGGCCAATGACTTTATTGCATTAAATGATTCACATAATAGACCCCTATTTTATATCAAGTTGTAAAACTTTCTTTAGATCTAACCACGGACGAGCACTTGCGGCCCAACTTGAATCTTAGATCAAGACGCCGCGAAATGGCAAAAAGTTATAAGGAACCCACTGTATTAGCAATATGTTCAGGCCCTCATCAGGCACGCAGCAGATATCTCTAGGAGCGGGAATTTCTCTAGGTAATTGCTACATAGGATCCGGAATATATGGAATCGAACACGATGTCCCTTGCGATTGCGGGACGTATTATAGGTATACATACTGCAGTCTATATGTGATATATTAACTCCCTATAATAATATATAATATATAATACTCATACTATATATATATATATTAATACTACATATATATTATATAGATATTATTACATATAATCTATATCTATATATATACGGATGGTACTATATAATTATGATTATATGCAATAATACTAATAATACATCTAGTATTAGGTAGATCATAACATAAATAATGCTTATTAAATATAATATATAACTATATACTATACTTATAATATAGTATATATATACTATATATAATAAACCTGATAGTACATATATATATACGTATGTATAGAGTTAGAGATACGCTATATTATATAGAAATATATATATAAGTATAATAATAAATATGACTATAATATATAGATGAATCATAACTTATATTAGATATATATATATATATATATATATATATATATAATAAGTCTATATATATATATATATAGTACTATATCTTTTATAATAATTATATCTATAAGACATCATCAATAGTAAGAATTACAAGTAATATTATAAGTAATATCATAATATAATATATATATATAGCTATATTAATGAATACAACTGATACTATAACATATATAATATAATCAATATATAATATATGTATACTTAATATTTATATCTCAGATACTCGCAATGCGAATATACATACGAGTTTGACGCATTCTCCAGCATTTGAGGATTCAGACAAATTATTCATTTTCACTTAACTATTCGCAACGGAATTTTATACATAGTTAAATGGAAACTTATTAACTTCTATTGCAAGGAACGCTTAAACCGATTAAAGTAATTGAATAAACCAAAATTACACTCATTCTTAGTTTCTCCGAGACATGTCCCTGCTCACGCATCTCACTCAACCCTTCTTTCCCAGAGTTGCAAAGAAGAGCTTCACAACACTACCAATATTTTGAAGTAAAACACCTACACATATATATTATATACTATATTATATACTATAGTATACTTTCCAATAATATAATAATATGACTAATATATCTTATCAATAAGAGTATACTCAATATCAGTACATATACTTGAGGAGTAATGATAAGTAGGTGTTAATATAGTTTATGGGTTGAGATTAGATAGTAACTTATAGATATTAGTAAGGCGATAGAGTACTAATCACTAAAGTATATAGTAGTAAAGAGTACATAATAAATAATAATAAGTTATCATATAGGGTAATAGTAACTGAGGGTATTATGAGTTAGTGACAGGATAAATCTAATAATACACTGATATATAGTAGGTACCTCATATATCCTATATATTGTGTCAAGAACTAGGCAGTCATATAAGATTATATATATAGTGACAATATGAGTAGTAGAACTATATAATATCCCGTGAGTGGATCTGATACGTGACCTTAGTATATATTCAGCGTTCATTCCATAGATACTCTTTAGTAGATACGTATATATATACATATATTTATGTATATAGCGGAGGCGGGTCAGCTAATATAACTACGCTCTCAACATTAAAGCGTTATGCACGCAATAGGCTACGATCACATATGGTACTATTATACTTAGGCATGGGCGGTAAGTAAAGGTTATATATAGCTACCTATTTTTAATAGGTATACTAGGTATATGGGTATATGGATAACCGTATAGTAGTACCGTACCTATATATAGTGATATACGTATATATAATTATATATAATATATACTACGTACTATAATATTTCTATATAATATACTGATAATACTTATCACCAATACTAATATTATACTCAGCAATACCCATCAGTATCGGATTAACTTATACTATTCTACTACCGTTACCTTAGTAGTAGGGATCCGCATACTCCACCTATACCTCCGACTCATATCAGATTTACGTCCGTATTGTAGTATATCTTATACATAATACCTTACATACATACTATAGCTGGCGGTGCCGCTTATGGCGTCATGGGTAAAGCACTATTCGTTAGAGTAGGGTATATACTGAGGTATTAGTGATGGCCATATGGTTATACTACTATTCACTATATCACCTATACATGATACCTACTATATACAGCTATATAATTACTTCATACATAGTAAACCCCGGTCCTTTGTACTAATTCTCATTACGCCTATATGCATACTTACCACGGTTCTATCTTCTTCACTGTTAACTTCCAAGTTTCTTTCTAGTTTTCTTGATATAATAAACTTCCCGCCGGTTTGCCCGCGTGCCGCCTTCGTCCTGATGTTTGCCTAGACAAGCTATTCGTTTTTTAATTTAAATTAAGTAGGTTCTTCTCTCCGAATACTCTGAATATGAGATTGCTCGAAAGCTGGCCACGTAAACTAAACGTTATCTCCTTCTAATTTCCAAAAACTTGTAAAGGCAAAACAATTGGCACTTCGACTCATAAGATAGTTTCCAGATATGACTATTTTTTAAAAAACTATTTGTTCACTTAATTTATTACTGATTCATAAGAAATATTAATTAAATATTTGATATATTATTCGAAATTTATTTCAACTTATGCTATAGCAGTTATATTATATCTAATTAAGCAAGATATTTGCTTCACTCTCGGATTACAATTCTATTTCGATATTTCTTTCAATTGTGAGCAAAGAGTTTATAGTTCATAACGTTAGTGACGATCGACTACCGTACGCACCACTACCGGACCGCCTGAGAACGGTAAATCTTTCAAAAGTTATCCTTCTCCGATACGTTTGCATCGACACCGACCTTAACATAACGGTAAGATATGTGCTTTTGTATTGTCTAACACTCTAAATGGTGAAAATTTTTCAAGAAAATCACGCTAGAAAAAGAATGCTCCTTTATCTTAAAGCATCCTTTTTGTCGCTTTTATTGTCAGAATACCTCAGTCAGACCGTACATTGAGATATCTCTCACTCTCACGTCTCACTCTCACTCTCACTCCACTCTCACTCTCACTCTCCTCATCTCCACTCTCACTCTCACTCCTCACTCTCACTCTCAACTCTCACTCCTCCACTCTTCACTCTTCACTCTTCACTCTCACTCTCCAACTCTCTCTCTCTCTTCTGCTCTTCCGAACTCACCATTCGCATAGCGTCACTCTACACACTCACACTCACCACTCCACACTCGACACTCGACACTCGACACTCCACACACACTCTACTACACTTCACACACTCCACACACTCACACACTACTACACTCACCGACACATTCACAGCTCACACTCACACTCACACTCATCACCTCACCCACACTCACACACTCACACAACTCAAGACTCACGCACTCACACGCACTCACACACTCACTCACCCACTCTCACACGCTCATACACTCACACCCGACTCACACACTCACAACACTCACACTCACACTGCACACTTCACCACGAACACACACAAGCACACACCAACACACCACAATATAATAAATATCTACAAAAATAATATATTATAGCACCTAGTTAGCTACTATATATTTATAATATATAGTCTACTGCTATATCGCAAGGTTATATATTATATCATATATCACATATATATAGTAGTATATGACTATATGATATGCTCCGCATATTACGGCGTGCTGTTCTTCTCTTCGAGTTGACTGAACAATTTGTCCCTTAAAGATAATGGTCTGCGTGCTCCGCAACGCTCGCGAGTTTATAATCACTTACACTCTGGTATCCCACATTCAGCGCTACTTTATATTACAGACGAATATATAAAGAAATCAAAGAAAAAAAAAGCCCAGAAAGGGAGCATTCAATCTGTTCTATTATTATTGTTCTTTAATGCTTTTTTCAATTTTTTGAAGTGGTCATTCGTACAAAGAACATTTCGATTGCGTTGCTGTCCTAAATTTATATACTTCTTTGTATTTTTATCGTACTTGCTGTAATTTAATATATTATTTGTTCTTAATTTTAAGTTCTCTCTTTATCCCGCTCCGTTAATGTTACTTATCTCTTAAACGGCATACGGTCTATAACGAAAATGTATCAGCAATATCTCGAAAAATACAGAACACTTTACAGACAAACCAAATTACATATTCTTGGGGACATCAGCCGTCCTATAAGGCACTACAACACATAATATGATAAAAAAAAAAAAAACTAAAAGATTACATAATAAAAAAAAATTGAGGGGCTCGGAGCACGACGGCGGAGGACCAAGAGGGTGCGACGTTACTCCATACCGGTACTGGAAGGGGTGAGGACACCCCCGGCGACATCCAATAATACCAGAGCAGCGAGGAGGTTCCGGAGACCCCCGGAGGGGGGGAAATTAAATAGTCCTACTCTGTCGTTCCCCCGGACGGCCGGGTAGACCCCGACTCCTGCCATCTTTGCGACTTAACCCTAGCGTATTCCTTTAGTTAAAAAAAAAAACAAAAATTAAAATGACGGCGCAGATCGTAAAACGTCACTGGATTCTAATACTATTCTGCGAATCAGTCCCGTTACACTCTAAATGACTTGTAGATTCCATGCTATACGTAGGGAAGCATAATAGTTACAAGAAAAAAAAAAAAAATTCAACGACAAAAACCTGGGGGGGAAAGGATTTTAAAGGTTTTTTCTTAAAAACAGAAGAACAGGTTACCGCCCATAGTTACTATACCCTGTTAACTCCCTCTTGATACCCTATGTATATTAGCATTCTCAGTATAAGTATATCTAATTATAATATATATATGACCTATATATCACACTACACACAAACGTTATACTATTCTAATATATATTACGATCTAATCTCCTTTGATCCACTCCTGCGCTTCAACTGCCTCATAAACTTGTAGCAACCTCTGAGCAAAGTATGGGCAAGGCAAAAGTTGACGCCTTCCTTTAAGAGGACTTTTCCCTGTTACGCGTGACAATAGAGATAAAAGAGGATTAAAAGACACGAAAATATGCGCTTTTATCATATAAATAATCAACTGTCGAATGCATTAAACATATTTCCACATGACTTATATCCCAACTGATAAGCAAGCAACCAGAAGTAAAGCGAGAAAAAAAAAATGGTAACAACCACAGTGAAAAAGGAATCCAAGTACGAGCTGAGGGAATAAACCTATAGGCTTTGTTTTTACCTCTTCAATTTACAAAACCCTCATTACTAGCTAATAGATTATATATCAATTTATTTCGGCACAAATATATACAATACAAAGTAATAGACCACCGGGCAGTTATGTTTATTTATATTTACACATATCGTGCGTTTCGTGAAAGCATTCACTAAGCTGAAGAGTAAGAAGGAGCACAAATACTTCCTTTATGAAACGTCGACTTAGGTTCAGCACGAAGATGAGTCCTGTCGGAAGATGCTCCTACTCACTTGTGGTGGTAACTGACCCAGATTTTTTTAAGACGCGTGGGCTGATGACGAGCCAGCGGGCTCGTCTCTCGACCATTGCGGAGATCTTCCGCCGCCATGTATTGTTAGGCGCGTTCAGCTAGCCTAACCTACCCGAGGGCGCATAACTCTGGGACCTAATCAGGGTTGCCAGCGACTGGCATCAAGGTCTAGATGTTTGATTCAGACTAATGCCGGCGCGTGTGGACCTTAAATAAGTCCAAGTCGCGGACCATTCCTATATGTAAAAGCTGTCACACTTTTATTGCAGTAACCTTGGGTCCCGACATATGTTCAAGAATCTGCGAATCTTATAAAGATTGGTTCCTTAAAACTCAACCTACTGAGAACTTGTGTGGGAGCGGTATCAATTAAAACTCGGGCTCTGAATCATCCTCCAACTCGTCATTCTGAAAATTTGTAAGACTATACCACATGCATTATTTAATTTATTGCATGGCGCGTCCTGATGGATCCCTAAGGAATTTTCCTACAGGAACCCAAAAGGTCTTTTCCTACAGGTTCGAAGATATTTAGACCGCTCCTAAAAGCGAAAAACGGAATTCAAATTGCCTAACAATGCAATAATATATAAACTTGTTCACATACACGAATACGAGCGTGCGCTTCAATGTACATGAGAATATTTTCTTATACGTGAGTTTTCCTTTTAGTGTTCTGGTGGTTGTTTGGATGTTATATTTTTCATTATTTAAATGATCGAAGAATGCTTTTGAACTAACATTTTTGTATATTATTATTATTATTATTATTATTATTATTATTATTATTATTATTATTATTATTATTATTATTATTATTATTATTATTATTATTATTATTATTATTATTATTATTATTATTATTATTATTATTATTATTATGCAAAACATAAACAAACTTTAAATTATAAAAGTAAATTTATAAGTGAAGAATGAGCCATAAAACATTTTTATTTAGTTGCTCTCTATCATACGTACACAAACACACACACACACATATACTAACATATATATATATATACCGATATATATACAGGCAACTGCATTATATATATATATATATATATATATATATATATATATATATATATATATATATATATATATATATATATATATATATATATATATATATTTGAATTTAAGTGGACTGTCGTCTTTATTTCTATTTAAAACTCTTTCAAAAGTAGGACCCCCTTTTTCCTGGTCCCCCTCCTTTTCCTACTTTTTATTTTTCATGCGTGCCTTGCCTTGGCCTTGTCATAGGCGGAAACAAAGAAACTCAAGGTCATTTCAGGATGTTGTTTCTCTAAAAAGCAAAGGATGAGTTAGGGAGGAAGGATCGTTTGGCCTTGTCCTCTTTTTATGAGGTTCGGAAAGGTCAAAGGTTAAATTTCATGGCATTGGCGTAACGGGTCTTTCGTCATATGGAGGAAATTCTCTTTTATTTTTTGTTTTTAATCATTATTTATTTTGTTGCTTCTTTTCGCTGTAGTTCTTCGTTACGCATTATTAATTCTTAAATCTCTCTCTCTCTCTCTCTCTCTCTATTATATATATATATATATATATATATATATATATATATATATATATATATATATATATATATATATATATATATATATATATATATATATATATATATATATATATATATATATATATATAGTTCAGATTGGCTCGGTGATAGCAGCTTTTTATTGAAATCTAGAGTCAGAGATTAACTTCTGACAGTCATTTGAAAAGAATATAACTTGTCATTCCAAGAAGACATTCACAAAAATATTACAAGCAAGGTGTTTGTTCTCAAGTTTTACACTCATACACCATGTAAGGACTTCACAAACACCTTCAAGAGACATTCTACTTCTATTTAAGCACTTCCACTTACAGAATTTCGAACTCAGAGGGATTAGAACAGTTTCCGTTGACCATTCGAACAACAATTATGGCTTGAGCCCGGCAATGAGACTTATTTTATAATTCTATTTACCTACAACATTCTATTTTATCTACGAAAAAATTCATCAATGCTTTTTATTATCTCTTAATTCAACTGAATGTTCTAAATTTCTTTGACTTCGTAAGCTGCAGATTAAAGCACACTTTAACTTTTTCACTTTTCTTTGAAATTTTCATTCTAGATGATATCAATGTTTTGCAACCAACAAGGGCTTTCCATTATTTTTATGATACAGCTGGTGATCTCATCTACCGTTTCTTTATTAATATAAAATCTTGAGTAGTGATTTCAGATCAATACTCGTATCACTAATCGTTTAGCAGACGAATCCAACAAATCAGACCTTTCCTAATTAATTTCTAACTGTTCATCATGTACTGTTACATTACTTTGTTTCACCATCATGGTTTCTTCAACCATCCTCTTATCTCTGTATCTTCTAAGTTTTCTAATATATTATAACGGCTCTCAATCGGTGAGGAAATATTAAACATTGATTTCAATTGCAATGATTTCTGCTTTATCAGGAGTGAATACCTCGGAGAGAGTAAGTCACATAAAACAGATGATTTTTTCTTACAAAGATGCGTATATTTCACTTTCTTTCCCTTTTAACTAAAATAACTAAATGTTCTTTGCAGAGACGTTGCAATCATCAAATTAATTTCATTAGTTCTACTATGTTTCATCCTAAAATAATGCAAAATCTATTATCCTTCTTCTTTTATCATCTTTCATAGCTGCTTTACCTTCTGCTAAAGCCGAAATCTCCTATCAAGCTTGTGCCTCTATAATCACTTTAAACAAACGTTTCCGCCACTTTTACTCCTTATAGGCCTCCCTCCAACTAAGTTATCACTAATATTGCAATTTTTATAAATGCAATTGCTGCACCCTCTGATTTTAATATTAAAAATTTTTATGATCATGACGGTATGCACCCTATGCCCTGTGTTCTTAAAAACTTGAAATTTTGAACTTGCACCCTGACTAGGAAAACTTTTTCGTCTCTGACTATCAATTCAATTTCATTTTTTTTACTTGCTAGAGTCTTGCCCATCATATATAATAACCAAAAATAAAATCCTACTTTACCGGTACGAATCCGACTATCTCCAAATAAATCCTCCACCACCACCACCATGATGGCAGGCGGAGTTATGAACCTCCTGAAGGAATGGAGAGGGTTGTGAGCAAAAATATGAAGGTTCCTTGCGCAGCCCTCTACAACACGCTAAGAAGCAGTTTGGGAGGAGCAGGCCTCAACACTCTAAACAAAAATATATATATGGATGCCGGGAACAGGGTGATTGATCGAAAGTTTATATTATATAGATTATATAGTATATAAGATCATAGAGAACAGAGATAGTTAAAAAGTGGAATATAAATATGAGTATATAAAATATAATAAAATAAATATAGTGAGGGGTAATAAATATACAGTAGTGAGGGGTGACAATATGAGATGCTAATCATTATCCCCACAATCACAACAAAGGATGTGCACATAAAATGGTTATTCGCACGTGCGAGTTCTACGCTCGAGTGAGAGATTGTATAAAAACCTTATAAAGAGTAGCTGTAAATAAGAAATAAAAACAGATTCAGATTCTATTAAAGTATCATTCTTTTTAAGGAGTTATTAAACCCATTTTTATTATTATTATCCTTATTAAACATTATTACTGTATTTAAAACCATATTTTTGTAAGACCAATTTGTTATAATCCGAAAGTTTAAAAACCAATCCCGCAACCCAGAGTAGGAGGAGATAAGTAGGGAAATATAAAATAACCCTACGAATATGTGGGATGGAGGATAAATAAATAAAAAATAAGGAATGGTGAGGGACCGCACCAAAATAGGGGAGATAAGAAAAAATGGTAGGACGTGATAATGAGGCGTATACAAATAGTTGAGAGATATAGACTAAGGATAGAGGATATAGAAAGGTAATAAAGGCAAAAAAAAAATTATAGAACATAAAATCATATATCTAAATAATATTAGATTGTGGTAAAAAAGAGAATTATATATAATATAATTATAGTTAGAGATTAGACACCCCGGGAAGGTGTCATAGTAAGGTAATATTAGTTCTAGAATCCAGATATACGGAGATATCGATTTCACTATTCAATGATGATTGTTAAGTTGTACCTCTTATCTAATATTTTAGATGTCTTGATTAAAATAAAAATACCTTTTTGATATGTTAATATAGTATAACACTTAATATTAAACAAATTATATAATTATTTTATATAAAGATATATCTGAATATTTACTCCACAAGATGTAGTCGGCATCCTAACTATTTGAAGAAATGATTATTTCCAGGGGGGGAGGAAGACGAGATTTCACATAAGGGATGGTCGCTATATAGCTCAGGTCTCTGACTCAAAACCCCTATACATTAAAACAAAATACCATAATATATTTAAGAAAACCCAAAATTTATTAGATTATTAATTGCAACACCGAACCAGTAGTAGGGATTACAATACTTCAAATATAAATCTACGGCAGTGGGATCACCATTTGTGGACAGCTCGCATACTATTTATGATAAGCTTCAAATTTAAATCAAAAATAAAAAATAACTCAGTGTTTAAGATAAAATTATAGTGCTAATAGAGGACTACTCACTTAAGAGTAATGTACAAAACAATATTCTATTCATCCTTTATCACAAAATCCAAATCTAATTGAATGATTGGTAGTTAAGGTGGTGATTGAGAATATAATTAAAGGATATGGGGATTACAATAATTTAAAATTATTAGAAATAAAGAAGTAATGCCACAGACCTAGTAGAGGGAAATAGAGATTCTGTGGGTGTCGGAGGATCTTGGAAAATTAGTGTGTAATTAGTATTAGTAGAGGCTTAGGGTAAATTTTAGAAAAAGGTGTGAGAAGATAAACGGAGAGTAATGAGTTATATACAAATATACCCCGGCGTCGTCACGGGGGGCCGGGAGGGCCCTTATTTAACACTCCTCATTTTTTTCTAAAGTTATTTAATTTCCTCACTTTAAAAATTCTAATTAAATATTATTATATATTAATTAAATTAAAAACTATGATTCATAGTATAATTAAAATTTAAATTCCAAAAATCTTCAATTAAATCTCTTATTTTATAACTCGATTTTGTAATATGCATGCTTTCTAAGGGTTGGCTATAGTGTGGAACTATAGTCAAAATTTAGGAATAAAGTTTAATAAGATCCACAGGAGGTACGAGACATCTGGTGGACACATTTACAATCTATTTGATTTCATTGGGAGAGAGTAGAATTACAAAATAAAATAAATAGAATAATATTTTCTTGTTTTTTTGCGTAAATTGGTCGATACAAAATATAGATAATAAAGAAAAATTACATCAGTTTCAAAATTGTTACTGGGATTGCAGGAATGAATCATGCATGAATGATCAATCTCCTCATTATGATGAGAAATATGAATTAGGAGATATAATTTATTTAATGAATAAAATCACTTTTATAAACAGTACGGGAACGATAAAAGATACGTCTATGTCTATGAAAAGAAATACCGAGAAAATGTTTGGAGTACCTATATTCAAAAAATTCATTAACAGAAAAGTGTGCAATGTACGCCTGGGTTATGACAAAAAAATTACCATGTTATGAGTGCCCAAGCCGAAACTCCCAGGTTAGTGGTGCCCAAACCCACATATTGACGTAATTTGGCCAGTCGAGTGAGATGGCTCCACACCGCCGGGGCCCATTGAACGGTCGGAATATTTTCTGTACTCACAAATCCTCAACATTGTGTGTTATACATGATGTGCGGGTAAAATTGTGCGTTGCAATATCTCTCCGCACATGCTGTTCCACTCAGGTCTGTTCGAACATTTACTCACCTTCCTCCAACTTTAAGAGGGGAGGGCAAGCACTATAGGGGTAGATTACCTATACCATATATCTTCTCAGAAAGGACGACGGGAGTGAATAATGGGAGGAGTTAGCAGTATATGATAAGAGATGTCGATACGTAGGTTAGGCGGTATAGCGATGAGATTAATATATATAGGGTACGTTTATAGGCGGTTTAAGTTTTATAGATAATAGAGGGGTGGGGTGAAAGTAGTAGGTCACGGGACCATATAATGAGACAAACCGAGGGCCCGAATAATATATATAAGGGGAGGCCACGGGGGTAAGTATGAGTACACCTAAGAGTAGTAGTAGTAGAAGAAACAATGTGATATAAATTAATATATTAATATATAAATAATAAATGAAACCAGTAGGGGATAGAAAGTGCGGTGAGCGGGCGGCGAGAGAGTAGGGATAAATAAGGGATGGCTAGCACCTAGTGAGGCCCTAGGGCTCCCTAGGTAGTAATATAGGTAGCCCGTTGATAGATAGATATAGAAGATATAGGGGAGGCCCTAATCGATAAATCAATATATAATACCGCCCCCAGAATGGAGGGAATGTAGTATTGAATCGCGGAAAATAAAGCCTACCCATATAAAGTATGGCGATCTACGGTGCAGGTGAGAGTAGGATAAATAAATACGGGGTTATAACTCCCGCCGAGTTAAAGAATAAGGCGATATATAGGCATGTACCCGTAGAAACCGGCGGAACGGAATAAAAAAAAGTAGCACTTACGAGGCGCACTAGATATAATATAAAATATAAAGAGATAGTGATTAGAAGTAGGTAGGGTTATGTTATAGTATCCCGAAGCGCGTAGTCCTGGAAGATATTATAGAGGGATATAGATGGAATAGAGTATATAGGAGATAGATATAATTCTAAACAATAATATTATACTAAACCCACCCTTTCATAGGGAGTAAGGTGAAGAAATGATATGTGATGTCTTAAAAACTTGAATATTAATCAATAAATTAATAATATCTTCAAGACACAGAGATAAAATTTACAATTTCAGGACTATAAAGGTTATAGTAGGTGTACCGTTACGCCCCATATCTGGATTCGCACGCTACACCCTTTTACAGCTTACCTTATAACAAAAGATGTACTGATGGTATCGAAAAATCATTCAATCATCATTTTAAAAGTGGAATACTAGGTTCGCATTGGTTGGTGTTTGTAAATACATAAATTATTACGAGAGAATAATAATAATATCCTTAGAAAAAAAAAAAATATATAAACACTACATTATAACGAGGAGATCTGTCAACAAAAAGTGATGTTGGATCACACAATTAAATATTCAAACAGAATCTATCCAAGTGCGACTAAAATGATTTTAAAAAAAATTTCGAAACCTTTCTGTCACAATGGTCTCCATAAACCTAACAAAATACATGCTCACGGAGCATATTTTATAACCTATCAATAAGGGTATATATACTGTAATGCCCAGAGGGGGAAGTACTGAGTATAGGGGGGGTCCAAACTACTATACTCAACATAGGTGCGGGAGGGTGGTAGAGTAATAAACGTAGTGGACTACCCACATAGTTAGTATGATCGAGTGGATGACGGTATCTACTAAAATATACGACTCTTACACTTTTTCTACAAGGAAGATTAATAATATATTATTATAAAACAATTACATTATTATTATATATTAAACGATGGTGATTATTATGGATGTGATATTATTGATTATTGACCGATTTATATAATGCGATTGATTATTATTCAATGTGATATATTATATATTATTTATTATTATTTTATATATATTATATAATAATTATTATTATTATAATAACAGGTGGCATATATTTTATTATTATTATAATATTTATTATCAAATATATTATTAAACTTCAATTAATTTTTTTTAAAATCCTTTAAATTTTAAATATCTCATGATTTGGACTGTTCTAGAAAATGAACGTAGGGGGGATGATTTAGTGTGCGTTGATAGCATCACCTGCGTTCTCCCTTCCCTCTGGATCGCTGCAGTACAGGGTTACCCAAAAGGGAATAAAGGCGGCAGGGTGTATAGTTAGTATTATAAAATAGGATAGATACCGGTGGATTATCCTAAATAATAAAAGGTGTGTAGTTTATGCTATACGTGATATATATATAGAGTACCATAAAAATAAGGTGTATAATGTGAAGGAGTAATGTTAAGCCCATATAATATAGATGAGAGATAAATTGGTTGGCAGGTGCTTTTATCCAAGAATCCCATTCCCTATTGACATCACAGCCGTCTACTGCTGTGGTGTGACGCAAACAATAAGTAGGCCAGTACACACCAATACACACACCGCTACCAAAATAACACACCACTGTTTCATCCCACTTACCCTCATCGCAATTCCTGCACCAGCGCACACCACACACACCTCACCAAATTAACCAACCATTACACGGTGGCGTCGCGACTGTCGCACCCCAATTACAACCTCTCACTACACTACACACGGACCATAAATGTACCTAGCCATGCGTACTTTCCCTCAATCCTCCATGTTCACTACTCTTCACGCTAGCCGAAAAAGTATCCTTACCACCACCACACGTACACATCGACCTCCGCGCAAAACATAAACACAGGTCGAGTATCCGGCTATCCCCTCAGCTGCATCGAAACCCTCACTGCTTGTATAGCCCATTTACATTGCACTACGTAAGTGTAAGGGAGTATATAAGATAAATATAATATAAATAAGGGAATATTAATATAGTAACAATAGATTAATTTGTAAGGGAATATAGTATACTAGTAGGTGAAGGTTACTAGGTATATATTATAGAGTGATAATATATATAACACTACCTAATAAACATACGTAGTAAGTAAATGATTACCGGCTAGAGTTTATCAAAAATAATACGGTGTTGATGAATATAATTAAAGTATATATATAATTGTTTATATTTAATCTACCATTATGTTAAGATGTAAATAATTATTGAGGGATAACATTATCATAATGGAAATTATTAATTATATAACATTATTATAGGGGCCCCGATATGTGGATTGTAGGGGATGCCAAAAATACATATATTATGATTAATTCAATTAATTATTATTGATAGTTATTTCTGTGTTTAAGATTTTATATAGGGAATAATGAGAGTATGTAGTGATTATTATTATTATATTGGTGAATCCAGTCCGGTAAAGGATGTAAAATTATAAATATGATGATTCATGTTCACACTCCAATACAAATTTTTAAGAAAAAGACTAAATTTAAAGATAATTTCATATTTAATATATCTATGTAAAATAACGGCGATATAATGTAGAGGTATCGGTAGATGTCAATACTCCGCCCTACCGACTGCGACCCAGGCGTGCAACCAAATAATAGAGACGGAAGACAATATCTCGCGTTAGGACTGTGGGAATATACTCTTATATATATGATAATGAACCAATAATCTCCCAAAAAATATAAAATAGAGGTAGGAGAGAATAGGTGGGATCAGACCCCAAGATAGAAATATGAGGCACCCTCAAAAAAAGAATAGGTGGAAAACAAAAGGGGAAAAAAGAAGATTTCTTAGAGAAAAGATATAACAGGTGTAATATAAACAAAGAAAAGGGATATGAATCTCCCTACTAGAATACAAATTATACCGACCGTGCCGAACATGAATCGTCTACGTACTGCTCCATACCCAAGAAGAGTGTATGTTCTCCCAAAAAAAATAACAATATTAAATAGAATTAGTATAAGAATCCATCTAAAATATAAAAGGTTACATATGCTAAAAATAAGTTTGTGAAGAGCGGTCTGTGATATGATATTCCTTGTAGACACCACCCCTCCTAACCATAGTCGCTCACGGCTCACGTTGTGCGGCCACCGCAGGGACCCGGGCCGGCTTTTAAAAAAAAATATTTTTATAATTATAATAGCTCTTATATAAAGTAACCATATATATCGGCAAAAATGTATATGGTGGTAAATAACTGATTAATTTGTTCTGCACAACTCACGAGAGAAGTGAGTTACATTCCCAAGAAAAAAAAAAATAACGTATAATAATAAATTTGAATATTATATAAAAATTTAAAAATTATCTAAATCATAGATATACAAACACCTCCCACATCTCCATTCGGGTTCGGGCCGATTAAAATATTAATGAGAATAATACAAATATTTATTTATAATATAATATATTTATATAAATATTGTCACATGTTCAATAAGGATATTTTATTAGACGGTCGGTTAGATATATGATCTCGTTTATCATACTCACCGTCACCGGCTCTCCCGAATCGCCTCGGGGTACATAGCAAAAAAAAGAAATTTTGTTAGATTTTTATAAGATTCTGATAACAAAGTAGACCAGGTATAATAAGAGCTCCTAAAAATGATATATAAATTTTTTTTTCTTATACCCTAAACCTTTACCAGTCATAATACGCCTTATTGGGCATCATGAAAGGGGAAAATGTGTGAAGAATTAAGAATACATGAAAATATTCGAATGGGGGGTATAAGTGTTCTGCCACATCACGAATATCACATTTCTCCTTTCCTGCTACGATGTGGAACTGGCCATTGGTATTAAATATTTGGAAATGACAATGGACGGTGAATTTCTTAAAGCAATCCATTGACTTCTCTGTTCTGGAATATCTGAATAGAAGGTGGAATTCTTCAGAATTCAGTTTAGAGGATGACTTAATCACAATCAACCACCACTTCACCTGTGAATCAGCCCCACCTACCTCCAGTACAATCCACCTCAAAACTCACATACTCTCCCAATCACCCCCCCCAAATCCAACTCTAGGGGCACCCCACAACTGCTCCTACTCTCAGATGCCGCCACTCGATTTTACACCGCCCAAACATTCTCGAGTGTGTGCGACCAACCGGCCCAAGCTCCAAATATTGGCATGGCGACAGCCTAGTGGAATGCAAATTATAGCGGACAATACACTCTAATAAATCTAATAGGCCGGCTTGTTGTCGTATTTAATTGTGTTATTTTTTTTTTTGTGTGTACCAAAATTATTATTCTATTCTATCTCTTGTAGGTGTGGGGCCAGGGTCAACAGAAAAAAACCGACTCAAGTATCTTCACGAAATTTAACTAGTGAGTATTTGTTCGATAGCATATATTATTTTATTTTTTATACATTATTATTTTTTTTGGAATATTACATTCACTCTAAGATTAAAGGTTATCGGTAAACTATTTGTTAATATGCAGGTAAATGATGCTGTCTCCGTTTCCCTCGGAGTGGACAATCAAATTTGTTGTGCAGGCAATAATATAATATAATAAAAAATAAGGGTAATAATAAGAATAACATTAAAAAGATCTTTATTAAATTTTATGTGTTGTGTGTGTAAAAAAGATGTACAGCTTTAATACACAGGAGACCACCATAAAAAAAAATTACACAATTAACCATTAATAGGGGTAGTATATTTAAATGATGGAGGAGAGGCCTAATAATATATAATATATAAAAAGTATGATAATAACATAATATATGTATAGGTAGATGGGCATCAAAGATATATAATATATAAAATATATATAGTATATATATATATATAAAATATATAAATATAATATATATATAAATATAATAGGGATAATAAACCCAATATAATTAATGTAGGTGAGGAAATAGATAGGAAGGGGTAGAGAGGTATAATACGATAAATATATATGGTATTTGCGCAAACACTGAAAAAAACAAAAGCGTAGATACTAACAATCTCATTTAATTCAGATCTGTAAAAATCAAATCCAAAATAAAAAGGTGTGAAAACAGTAAGAGGCAGGGAATGCAAGGCCCAAAAAGTCACCGGGGAGAGAAAAGATAAGTGGAGACAAAAAACAAAAACACCGAAAAAAAAACGACGTAAAAGAGAGAAAAAAAAAAAAATATTAAAAAAAAGAGAAGCACGATGTATGCTGAGTCGCTCATAATAAAAAAAAAAGGATGGAAAAGAAGGATGATGAGCGAGAAAGGAGAGAAGAAAAAAGAAACCACACAAATACCTTCTGCGTGCATACGAAAGAATAAAAATAGATAAAAAAAGGGATAAGAAGAAAAAAGAGAAAAAAATATAATATAACAGAGGCGTCGCAGGGCCATCCAAGAAAAGGTATAAATTATAGTGCGTGAGGTGTGCGGTATTATAGGCATTTTTCATGTTTAACACACTCTCTCCTTCATAGCCCTAATCGCTACAAAAAATAAACTAGTATAAACCTGTCATTCTCAACGCGGACTATGTATGTTATTGGTTGTATTTAATTTAAAATCCTTTTATTCCATTTTTCTATTAACTTCTTAAATCTATACGTATAATAAACCTGTGATAAACCATATATTAGATGCTATCAAAAACCATACTATTTCTTAAGGTTAAAAAAAAATACAAGAATCCAGCCTGCTATTGATCTCACGAGTGGGATTCTACGTATTAACCCTCATTCACCGTCATCACAAACGTAGATACATAACACACCATTTCTTCCTGGATATTCAATAAAATACTCTAAATTATGCTCCAGATCGCTTTGAAAAGAGGGATAACATCGGTATGGCGACTTCATTTCCACAATACAACTCGCGCAGTGAAGTTTTTTTTTTATTTTATTTGTTGTGTGTCTGCTTTTTTTGTAGAACGTAGTTTAGGGTAAAACGGGGGAATAACTAAATCTCAAAATTCACTAAGCCTAATCAATCTAATCTCAATCCAAACTGTTTATAACTCTACAACACCTAATCCTATATCAGATTGATGTCTCGTTGTGAAACAAAACACTCAACTTCAAAATAACCTAAACATTCACATTCTCACATGTCTGAGAGTGCTCATGGTATAACCCTACAAGTACCCGAAAGTATTTAACGGCAAGGGATAAAATCACAAACAATTGTCTTACACACCCTACTTCTTCTACCTCACGATACCAATCCCTTATACAGAACCCCATATGAGCGTGAATTATCTAAAATACTCTAATAAACCTCTAAAAAAATACACCTCCTCCCTTTTCCATTAATAAATCCATGTTTTTTCTACCGTACATATAAATCGCTCACCGTCTGTCTGTGTTAATCCGATGCAGATTGCGTGGTAAAAATAAAATTCGATTTCAGGTAGTGGCTTGCCGGACCTGTCCTATCTACAACCGTAATAGAACGACCTTAAAAAGTTTAAATCCCTATGATATATTATTTCAATATATTCATTTCGACAACCAGACAAATTAAACATTGTAATCGCAATGGTGTCGTGCACATCATAACTTATTCTAATTAAAATCTACAAGGAAGTCAGGTGTGTGTTTGTCTCATCTCCGAGAGATATCTCCGCCTCACCGTTATAGTAAGTTTACGCTCCATCGAAACATAGAAAGAAAATTGCGATTGAATGGTATGGGGAAAAGAACAGTATAAGGATAACGGGTTAGTTGAATCCCTTCTTTCCGTGTGACTGGTTAGCAGTGAAAACTAATTTCAATTTTATTTAATACAATTCTAATGAAATTATCACATTGTATGGGGGCTGTGAGAGTAAGTCGTTTTGCACAAAATATGAGAGGTCACCAGTGTCAGTTTCTTCCATATGATGAATAACGCAGATAGTTACTGTCTGAATTTATAATGTAATAATACATCTAATTTTATTAATCTCAGTGAGATATACCGCGAAGGCTTTTGAGAGGGATTCATATAATATATGCATCTAGATAAAATAATTAATTTTCCATATGAGGGGAATTACATATACAAAATACTCTCCACAATATTGTCCTCACCACAAATAAGTTACATTAAAAAGGGTACTCGTATGGCTGAGCTAAGGAAAGCACTAAATGAGTAGAAGAATTAAAATTAGTTAGAGCAACAAATGCTCAGGAGGTCGAGCCGCATGTAAATGATCCTCTCGCGCGCTTCAGGGAAACTGAGATTTAATATATCAAATATTAAAAACACAACCGCGCGTATCTAAGGAAATACTTATGCTGAAATGGTCCAAGTAATTATTTGATCAAAATCACCAAATCTATATTATTTTAAATACATATACATATTACACAAAAAGAGATTACTTATGCTTTACGCAAGAAACGGCTTTACTGTTTATGGATGATGTGTTCCACACACACAGATATCACGTCGTTTCGTAGCGCGAACACCAAGCCGTTTGGGAATTTATAGTGTCATCTGCTATGTATACTTGAAAACCCTAAATCATCACTCTGTTACAAGGGGACCGGGAGAACTAGGAGGGAAAATATGGGAGGATAAGATAAATATAGTGATAGTAGCCAGGGAATAAGGCGTAATATAGAAGTAGGGTAGTATAATAAAGGGTAGTGAGGAGTGTGATAGCCCCACCATAGGTATATAATAATAGTAAGGAGGGGCGCACCAATAATACTACCTACCCCCAAAAGAGGGTAGGGTGACCTACCTAGATAGTAAATATAGAAAAGGTATATATTACGATACAAGAATAATCTGGATTTTCACTTTACGAAATGTACGCTTGTTGAAACTCCTCTGTGTTTCTTGTTACTTACGCACCTGTCACACTCGCTTCTATTGTTCTTACCTATTAACATTTTCACTTTCTTAAATTATACACTGTGTATTATTACACACTTATCTTTTGTCGTTCTAGCTCCGCGCAGCGATCTCCACTATTTTACCATATTTTTTGACTACCTATCCCTGCTTTTCAAATATATCATCGCGTGAGGTGTATCAATTCTTAACACTTTCTATCAACCCCTTCATATTCTAACTATATCTATTCCTTTCATACTCTTTTTAAGCTAATATTTACTACCTGATTTAATCAATTAACATTCTCTTACAAACAATGAAACAAAAGGTATCCCACCTGAAACCATACCCCTTTTCATTCTGTTGAACGCTCGAAATTAACTCGTCGTCGTCTCCATTATTATTTATTATAGTGACTGTAGGAAACAACGTAGTTCGCCTGAGTGAGACAGCGTAGAAAAGCAGTGTGCACACAATAACCAATAGTGCAGAGGGATGATAGGTTTCCAAGAACTCAAGACGAAGTGCTCTTATTAATCACACCGATCGCTCCAGGGTAAGTCTTATAAATGGTGCCACAGCGCGAATTCTGATATAATGTACACTAAGAGAAGCGGGCGGTGATAATTGCTCCCAACTTACCACAAACGGACCACTTTGCTAGAAACAGAGCTTTAGTGACACACGCCGGACAAGTATAACTAAAATTCAAACAAAAATGAGTACACTATTAAAACACCTAATCGCACACGGGCGCTGTCGTTAGACACATCGTAGAATGCGATTGCAATACAAAAAAATAAACATCTTACTGGAGTTATCAAATATATTAGGTACGAGCGAAACGTCCATCGTATGGGGGGTGGGTAGGTGAGTAGCGCCGGAACGAGGGGAAGGGAAAATAACGCCCTATAAGGCGTAAGAGTTGCCCAATTAACTCATCCAAATGAGTGTCTGTCTTAATATTTGTGTCTTCCTATGCCCCCTATAGGATTAGCGATGTACGGAAGGACAACGATAAATTATATTCTCTAAAGGATAAATAAACTTCGTGTACCTCTCTCAAAGTTCCGATATTTCACGTTTTTATAGAATATTAACTCATATCCGCTTGGAAATTTATTAATAACCTTACCCGCCTAGCTTTCAATAAGCCCCCCCCGCATGCTGTGACGAGAGAGAACTATCGTTAAGAAGTGTACAGAGAACTCTAAGCATATTACGTCTCTCACGTAGGGCGGGAACCTTGTTTTCTGTTTATGTTAATTCACCACTTTGTACTTTTGTGTGAAAGATGTGGTCCGCAGGAGAAGGAACTTTGCGGGCCCCATGGCGCCGCGGCGGGGGGGTCACTAACATCAGTGTTTTGATAAATGAGTACATCAAGAAGTTCTGAGGTGATACTCGAGTATGTTCTCTTCTAGGAGTGACACCATGTTGTACACAGTTGGGGCGAGGAACATTAAACCTCACGAATTTAAGTACCCGGGTAAGGGGGAGGGACGGGATGGGCACCTAAGTACACGGATGAGTGAGTCGTGTGGTGGTCAGTGGAGGAGTGAGTAGGCGAGTAGAAACAACTAACTACTACCGTGAAAAAAAATACACCACGAGTATATAATAGTGGACCATATACCATTACAGGGGCGCAGTAGACGTAACTACGTATAGTAGATAATATAGAATAATCAAGATAAGGTAAGAAGCGTAAGACGCGAAAAAATTTTATACAAATTAAATTTTTTTCATATGAGGTGGGGGGGATATAATAGATAGTATAGGTAGAAATAAAGAGATAGATAATTATAGTGTAGGCCCTATCCAAAGGGAGTCCAACGGGTAACCGGAAGGGATAGAGCCACGGCCCTACCGAGCTAATAGGGGCTGGAGGGCAATAATAGAGGTATATAATAAATATATATATATTAACAAGGGGAAAGGGCCGAGGCAGGGTAGGATAGTGTTATATAGCCGATAAATGGTATATATAATAGGTATTGATAGGGGGTAGGGAGGTAGTGAGGTCGATGGGGGTGATGAATGTCACATACAGAGTAAATATATAGAAGTGAGGATGGAACAAGTAATAAAACTGTAAAGCACTGATGTAGTACACACAAGAGTAAAGGGGTAGGGGAAAGCCCGACTCAACAAGGTGTAAAGGGTCCCCATAACCTAACCGCGTAATATTATTAGCCACAATATAAGGGTAGGGGGCACTACCTACGGGAGGAAGGCCGAGAGAAGATAATAAATATTAAATAAGTAATATCGTTAAAAATAATACAATAGTTACATAAATAATAATAAAAGTAGTAGTAAATAAAAGGGGGTAGGAGATGTAGGTATATGAGTATATGTAGAAGAGAGGTAGTAGATAAAAGTGAGGGGCACGTGGAGTATTACGGTTATAAATGAAATATGGAGGCAATAATAGGAGTAGGGGCCCTATACAACACGGTAGTTAGCTAGGAAGTAGGGGCGGTAGAATTATATAAAATAGTCATGCTTCATATATTTTTTATAAAAGATTTCATAACAATTTTTTAATCTACAATATACATATAGTATACAAAATATAAAATTTTATTACTTCAAGAACCACACACCTACCTTTATTTAATAATACTACAATAAATGGTTACTGTATCATAGGTCCGGAATAAGGCGTTCCCGCCTTCCGAGAAATTTTAACCCAAAACGTTTCTTTGCATCCTCATGGCTTTCCACACTCTATATCAAAAACCGTATGATGATAAACAGTGGCGCTCCAGTGTGAAAATTCTAAAATACAATACTAGAGATATATTAGGCTACATATACTAAAATCTTAATCTATTGTACATAGACAACATTTATACCTGCTAAAACAATTTCCACCACACACGTAGCCTATCATTGTTTCTTATAAAAGCTAACATCGAAGACACACAATACAACCTCCTCCCATTCCGTTGAGGTCCATAGTACTTTTAATATAGACGTGTGAAACAATCTTGGTGATTTCACCTTACTTACGAGCTCGCTTGTCTTTCTCAATCTCATGTATACACCGTGTATATACTATGGCAACAGCGCGCGCAAGACTATCTACGTGCAGTATGGCCATTGTGGTGGCCCATGAACGGAACAAATTTCTACTGACTTATCGAAAACAACGAGTTACCACGAGTTTGGGCGCTAATAAAGTAAAGATATGTGTTAATTCGTAGACTCTCACCCACCTTTCCTGGGTGAGAAATTTCGGTCGTAGATAGTGAGAAGAAAGCGTCCAACTTTTCCTCTCTCTCAACCTAAATACGAATCATCAATTATAATTAGACTGTATAATCACACAACGTAGTGCAAGAAACACCCAAAATTTATTATATCGCATGACTACTCTTCAGAAGACATTTCAATATAAAACGCGACACATATTGTGCTAAATTTGGATTTTTTCTTCTCGAGACCGGACAATGTTCCATCCAAAAATTAAAAAATATCTTTTATCAACATCAATCCAAATATTATAAACCAAATGTTGTAGCTGTATGTGCGCTACAAAATGAGTGTTGGTTCACTATCCTCTGCGCGGGGGCACAGGTTGATAGTATAATCATTCTCATCAACTCATATTTATTCATTTAAAAACCCACATCTCTGCCAATTTATTTAGACCATAATCTAAAAACAAAAGGGCAACAGGGGTGAGGGGACAAGAATCAAAGGATGGATATCTACACCTCCAAAACTACTGTAGAATAGGCAGAATGGATTCCGTGATTGATTACTAAATAAAATAACATATTGAGGGATAAATCCAAACGTTTCCTTAAGGTCGGTGAATATTACCAAAATTGTTAATATCTCGGATAGGTCATAGGTGGGTATACCAAAATATATCCCTCATCTCTCTCCCGTCTGCCCCTCCCTGCTGTCTCGTCGTCTCTTCTACTGAGGGTAGTGTGTAGTGGAACCCTACTACCCGGATGATAGATATAGAAGGAATAACGTATAATACCGGGATGCAGGATAGATATTATTAAGATAACTAGTAGGGGGACCGGGCGAGGTGACGGGCTCGGTACCTAGGGTAGGGGCTAATATAGTGAGTGAGGTATTAATAGTAGGTATGGACTTGGATGGGGTTCGAGCCTAACCTCAAATAATAAATAGATGGATAAAGTATTTCAAATATTTTATAAATTCTTAAAAACATCTCAAATAATACTCATGCCCGCCATAGCTTTCCACTGTTGTTACACACCATCATCATAAAAGTACACAATTCTTAAGTGTGTGTAACCTATTATTTAAATGGGAATTAATTAATACCTATTAAAATAATTAAATATAAATTATTAAAAAAAATTTTTATAATTCCTTTTTATTAATTAAAAACAAAACAATTTTCTTCAAAAATATATAACAAAAAAATACCGTAAAGTTTGAGGCACCTATAAGAAAATAGACTACAGTGGTGTCAGGGAAGAATTCACAAACCATTATATAACATTTTAAAAAACAAAATATCATCACCAGCTAAACGAGATTCCAATCCTATTATATAAAAAGTATACTCGAAAGATTGCTAATTATTCAAATAATTTATAAAAGCACAACAATTGGCCATGAGAGTAATTACTGTATGCAGTAAAAACTTTAATTAGAAAAAATTAAATCTTACACCGATAATTAGCAGGGATTTCTTATGAAGATTTTGTTTTAAGATCCCGACAAACGAGGCAAAATCGATTATAAAGCCTTCTATATAAAATTTCATATAAATATTCTATTTTCTTCATGTGGACATTCGTCCACATAAACATTGAATTATAAAAAACGAGTCTCTTAGCGTACTCAAAACTGTTCCAAAGATTTGATAAACACTAGATTTAGTCGCTATTATATTCTCAACATCCACATCATATATCAGAGCGAGGGGGCTAAACATATCTTAGCAGTTACTGACAATCTCTTTACTAGGATTGGTAATAATTCAAAAGATTATTTTATTTTATATTTATTACTATTATACAATCCATTTATGCCACGATTATAGAAATCGTTCTATATGTAGAGAGGATATATTGTGTTTTCTACTACGTCAACGAAATCTCATGCAACTTTCATTCCGTATTCATATGCACTTCTATTCATATAACTATTAAAACTTCTCAAAGGGTGTATAACACAACGATTTACAAATACTTGGCTATGATACCCGGGTACGGCTAAAGGGAGAGAAGCCGTAATGGATTGTGTTCGTAGGGTGGGTATGAGACCGATTATCTCGGGGATCGAATATCGATAATTCTCTCCATATTCTTGTAGACAGAGCCCTCTCTGTGGACTTTTTCTGCACCCTGAGGCACTAAAAATCTCAACATGACATAGAAGTTGAAACGCGATTCTTTCGGAGTATGGTGTCCAATTCCATGCTACTTTAAGAACTCTCTGAACTACACCCATATATATTATCACCACAACAAGGGTGTGTCTGAAATTTCGAGGCCAATGACTTTTCACCCCATAACATTCTCCAACCTTACAACATCTCCGATATTTCTTTAATTACATCATGGGGATAGTATTCAGCCGAACGCACATTACTTCAGTGCAGCTAGTGCGTGTGTCATTCTTAATACGATATTAATCCATATAAATAATTAAACTAATCTTCTACCCCCATTAAGGACTTTCGTCCTGTCAGTTAAAATGTCTTCATTTCTCTCCCAAAGATACAATCATTCTAAATTCTTTTCATATTCTTTGGCCAACTGCTATCAACAATTCACAGCACTTTATAACCAAAAAAGATGAAGGGGATTACAACCAAACACAGTACTCGGTAACATTCCAAAAGCGCGTCACGCGCGCCTGAAACATTCCTCGCACGTGGTACCCGCAGGCGCCACAAGTAGAGAATACGTCCTACGTGTAATTGTGATAGATTCTCTGACGCTGAACCCAACATTTACTATATGATCATCACTCGAAGGAAGATCTGTAGTCCCCTAATATACAATCTATCACGAAAAAAAAATAATTACGCCTAGGTGTGATCAGTTTATCTTGTAACTCCAATCATGATCTCATGTACAATCCCGCGATGACATCACGTCAGGCGAAGCATGTTTTGGTTTGAAAGTATTTCTATATACATTATTAACTAAATTCATCTTCTCACTATACTAAAGGTGATATATAGACGGGAATGGTCGGTTAGAATATTAAACTTATATGCAGTAAACTTGTCTCCCACACAACCCCCCCCCACCGTAACTGATATCTGGTTTGCGCTAGCCCGTCAGGCGAATATTAGATGAAGTAATATATATCAACACACTCCTAACACAGGGTACCGAGAGTAACCACTACGCAGTAGTGAGAAAAATAAAAGAGAGCGTAATGGTAGTAAAACCGCGGCGCCGGGATTCAGCGTAGAGTAAAGTGGAGTAGTGGGACGGTACCGGCATAATTATAAAAATAAAAAATAGCCGATAGTGACCGAGGATGACGGGGTACCCCCGGGTACGATTAGAGTAAAACGATGTAGGTGAGAGAGAAATATAAATAGTAGAGTAGCAATATAGGGTGCAAAATACAAATACTATAAATATAATAACACAAAGAAAATAGGAGACAATGCATAAACATAGATATAAAACAATGTCGGTTGGAAGGAATTTTAATATACATCTTACATAATATTTTTTAAAAACATACATATAATAAAAAAAAAAAATCGCACGGCTGTTTTTAATATATAAACATAGAGTAAAAAAAACTAAGAAATTTAACAACGATAAAAATACTTAGAACATTTAACCGTACATTTTACATTCATGTTATTGCCCCAAACTTCAAAGGACCTATCAGTTGTAAATAATATAAAAAGGTACTCTATATGTATTCCATCCAGTATAGATTCTTTACCCATTGATTTCATCATCCTTTCATAAAATTATTAATTATATTACGGGGAAATGAAACGTGACAGGCGGACTGTAACATGCCTTGTTCGAAGGCGGAGAATTTATTCTACAAGGCGCTACCATGTTTAATACACAAGGTGATAGGCCATGGTACAGCCGGGGATATAAATGATCTCAAGGGTCCAGGTGAGATCCATCAACGAGAACCGTGTGTACACCTAATTCTCTCTTCTCAATCTTGTTATAAAACTACGCAGGTTAAAGTTTCTGCTAGCCTACTATAACACAAAACAACCAAATAATTGTCAGAGAAGTTCCATTAATGTTGGATTGTGCGGGTCACGCGCAACGAAAATAAATAAAGATTATCGTTTTCTTGTCATGTTATCAGTCTAAATCATGATTAAACTTTTAATAATATCATCATTACAGTCCTCGAAGTCCACCGGGAGATGTGAGAGTGGAACAATTAGAAGAGATTACGTTATCATATTATAGGTGCCAATGATCCTACTTCATCAAGGACACACGACTTGAATTCAATTCACAAAAATAGAGTGCATTGGAAATGATTAAAACTAGCATTTCAAATAACTTCTCCACTTTTCTTACAACCTAAGAGTGTATAAAGGGACAATATCTGTGTAGTTGAAATAATCGGCGCAGCACGAATAACACAAAGATGTCCAGTAGTGCAGCAAAGTATAACCTGTTATGGGTGAAGTCATAGTTTAAATAAGACCTTACAAGGTCAAGACGGTGACAGGCACGAGGTCGAGTCAACCCATACGTTCTCTTAAGGAAAACTATGAATCCCGCCTCGGGTCGCTTCACCAAATCAAGCGCACAAAAAATAAACAAACCCTATCGGGGGAAATGATACAATTTACGCTGCACAACGAAAGCCATAACCCTGAACGGAAAATAAAGGGTAAATGTAAAACACACCCACGTTGGCCCGTAGATTGTATCTATGTCGTAGACGCAGAGCATGCGCCTTAAGTGCAATGAGTGGTAGGGGTACTCAGCCGAGGCGAGGGTTGTGTAACATCGTCGAACTATATCTTATCTATTCAATTTCTTCATTGTAATCTTTAATATTCTATTATGTTTGGTGCGAAGAGTAAAAGCGCGCGCGCCAAAGAGAGAGAAATTAATATGACAGTATTTTCAATCAACCTGAACTAATATCCTAATTTTATAATACCACTTATAACCACAACGAAGGCCAACACTCCGACAAAATTAATATTAAACTTATTTTATTTAACACATCTACCGCATAGGTCAAGGACATTAATTTTGCGAGTGCTAAAAGTAGTGCCCACGCCGAGTATAACACCTACGCTCGGTTCAACTTGCAAGCGCAGAATCTAGAAACCACAAATCCAGACCACATGTAGGACCTAAATGCGAAGAACTACCTAGCGATCCACCAGATCATCCTCGTCTTGTTGGTTGT
>JABUQX010084852.1:10000-15960 GCA_015478945.1 Trachelipus rathkii | reverse complement strand
AAAAAAGAAGAGAGATGTGGTGCGCACACGCGCACGTGTTTGTAGATGTGATCGAAATATCAAAAATAGGTAAGCCCCTAAAGGAGGATAAAAAATTACCCGTGGGTAAAAATGACCCATGGAAGACCAAAGGGTTGGTGGAAATATCATGGTCAAACAAGGTAAAGACATCAAAAAGGGCTAAGCCCCTAAAGGGTGGCCAAAAATTACCGTGGGCAAAAATTGACCCATGGAAGACCAAGGGTTGGTCGAAAAAATTAGGGTGGGTCAAAATTGACCCATGGTGTCTGTCAAGCTTTGGAGTAAAGGGGAAGGACAAAAAAGGTTAAGACATCAAAAAAGGGCTAAGCCCCTAAAGACAGATCAAAAATTACCGTGGGCAAAAATTGACCCATGGTCGAAAAAATTAGGGGGGCGTAAAATAGGGGGGGGAAATACGTACAACGGTTGCTTACGCAACTCGTTTGGCGCAACCTTTTGAAGGGTGTGCAAAAAAATCAGGGTTGACGAAAAAAATTGGGGTTGCCAAAAAATTAGGGTTGCCAAAAAATACCGTGGGCCAAAAATGACCCATGGAAGACCAAAGGGTTGGTCGAAAAAAGGTCAAGGCCCAAAAAGGTAAAGGCCCAAAAAGGTCAAGGTCAGGTAAAAATTCGAGCTCAAAGGTTCGCGGTCAGAAAAGGTCAAAAGGTCAAGCCATACTAGTCCGAAACATTCCTCCTGAACATCATGGTGTTATTATTTTTTATAAATTCTAAATGGTTTTTTACGATACCTAAATTTATTTAGAAGGTGTCGAACTAAATAAATTTCAATTCTAGTCAAAATTGTAATTCCAGGTTGGCTTAGGTTAAAAAAAAAAAGTTTTATTTATATTTGTTGAATCAATTTTCTATTGCAATTACTATTATCACGAACCATTCTTCTGATTTTACTCAGTCAAATAATGGAGTCGGAGCGGAGCCGGAGCCGGAGCGGACCGGAGCCGGAGCCAACGAGACGGAGCCGGAGCGGGTGCTGGGTGCCGGTGCGGTGCCGTGCACGGAGCAGATCCTGGGTATATTTTTTTCCAAAGAAATAATTTTTTAGATGAAAATTTTGCCAGAAAACGTACTAAAAATTTTTTTTCACAAAAAAAAAAAAAATAAGTTGGGCCCAAGAAAATGCCCTCTTTAAAGTTCCCCGGGAAAGAAATTTTCCGGAGCCGGATCTCGGAGCAGAGTCGAAGCAGAACCGGTGGTCGAGCCGAGGCCGGGAGGCCGAGCCAGAGTATGAAATTTTTTTCAAAAAATATTTTTAGGTGAAAAAATTTATTGCCAGAAGACGTTCTGAACAGTTATCAAATAGTGCAGAAACCCTTAGTCGGATCCGGAGCAGAAGCCGAAGTCATAACCGGATCCGGAGCCGGATCCTGATCCTGATCCTGGGTATGAATTTTTTTCGGGAAATAATTTTTTGGGGAAAAATTTATTGTCAGAAGACGTGCCAAACAATTTAAAACTAGTGCAGAAACCTTAGTCGGATCCAGAACCGAAGCTGAAGTCGGATCGCGGATCCGGATCCGATCCGGACCTGGGTATGAATTTTTCTTCAGAAATATTTATTTAGGTGAAAATTTTATTTCAAGAAAGACGTGCTGAGCAATGTTCCAATAGTGTAGAAAATTTAGTCGGATCCGGAGCCGAAGCTAAAGTCGTATCCGGAGCCGTATCCAGAGCCGTATCCAGAGCCGTATCCGGAGCCGTATTCGGAGCCGGATTCTGGGTATTAATTTTTTTCGGGAATTTTTTTTTGGTTGAAAAATTTATTGTTTAGAAGACGTGCAACAATTTTATAAATAGTGCAGAACCTTAGTCGATCCGGAGCCGAAAGCTAAAGTTCGGAGCCAAATCAACATCATTATGATTTTCTTCAGAAATATTTTTTTTAGGTGAAAATTTATTTCAAGGAGACGTGCTGAACAATGTTCAAATAGTCTAGAGAACATTAGTCGGATCCGGAGCCTGATCCTGGTATGATTTTTTTTTCGGGAAATATATTTTTTTTGGGTGAAAATTTATTGTCAGAAGACGTGCGAACAATTTTCAAATAGTGAGAATCCTGAGTCGAACCGGAACCGGAGCGAAGTTGGAGCCGGATCCGGATCCTTTGTATGAATTTTTTCAGAAAATATTTTTGAGGTGAAAAAATTTATTTCAAGAAGACATGCTGAGCATGTTCAAATAGTGTAGAACATTAGTTCGGATTCCGGAGCGAGCGAAGTCGTATCGGAGCTAATCCGGAGCCGGATCTGGGGTATGAATTTTTTTCGGAAATAATTTTTTGGGGGAAAATTTAATTGTCAGAACGTGCGAACAATTTCAAAATAGTGCAGAAACCTTAGTCGGATCCAGAACCAGGGAGAAGTCGGAGCCATTTGCGGATCCAAAACCGGTGCCGGATCTGGTGTGAAATTTTTATTCATTATATTTTTTTTAGTGGTGAAAAATTTTATTTTCAAGAAGACGTGCTGAGCATGTTCAAATAGTGTAGAAAACATTAGTCCGATCCGGAGGCGAAGCCGAAGTCGTATCCGAGCGTATCCGGAGCCGTATCAGAAGCGTATCGGAGCCGGATTCTTGGGTATTTATTTTTTCGGGAAATATTTTTTTGGTGAAAATTTATTGTAGAAGACGTGCGAACAATTTTCCCAAAAAATAGTCGGCAGAAACTTGTCGAATCCGGAGCAAAGCTAAAAGTGGAGCCGGAATCCGGATCTGGCATGAATTTTCTTCAGAAATATTTTTTTCTAGGTGAAAATTTATTCTCAGAAGACGTGCTGAACAATTTTCAAATAGTGTAGAACATTAGTCGGATCAGGAGCCGACGTCGTATCCGGAGCCGTATCCGGAGCCGGATTCCGGAGTCGGATCTTGCTTATCAATTTTTTTCGGCGAAATATTTTTTTAAGGTTTAAAAATTTTATTGTACAGAAACGTGCTGAACAATTTTTAAAAAGTGCAGAAACCTTAGTCGGATCCGGAGCCAAAGTCGGATCTAGAGCCGGATCCATAGCCGGATGGAGCCGGATCCTGGTATAAATTTTTTTTCGAAAAAATATTTTTTTTGATAATTTATTGCCAGGAGATCGTACTTAAAACATATTTTTTAAAAGTGCAGAAACCCTTAAATCGATCCAGGAGCCGAAGTCCGAGAGTTGGAGCCGATTTGGATCCGGATCCTGGTCTGAATTTTTTTCAAGAAATATTTTTTAAGGCGAAAAAATTTAATGGAAGAAGACGTGCTGAACAATTTTCAAATAGTACAGAAAAAACTAGTCGCGATCCGGAGCAAAGCCGAGGTCCGGAGTGAACCGTAGTCGGAAGCAGAGCGGAGCTGGGTAATTAAATTTTTTCAAAAATATTTTTTCAAGTGAAAAGTTTATTGCCAGAAGACGTGCTGACAGGTTTCAAATAGTGCAGAAACTTTAGTCGGCATTCGATCCGGATCCTGGTATAAATTTTATTCAGAAAAATTTTTAGGGGAAAATTTTTATTGCCTAGAAAAGTGCTGAATTTTAAATAGTGTAGGTTACATTAGTCGGCATCCGGAGCTGAAGTCGGAGATAGGAGCCGAATCTTAGCCGGATCCCTGGGTATGATTTTTTTCGAAAAATATTTTTTTCGTAAAAATTTATTGCCAGGAGATGTGCTGAACAATTTAAAACTAGTGCAGAAACCTTAGTCGGATCCGAGCCGGAAGCCGAAGCGAAGTCGAGCCTGGATCGGATCCAGGGTAGAATTTTTTCAAGATATTTTTTAGGTGAAAAATTTAATAGAAAAGTGCTGAACAATTTTCAAATAGTGTAGAAAACTTAGTGGATCCGGAGCGGATCCTGTATAAATTTTTTAATTCAGAAATTTATTTTTTTGGGTGAAAATTTATTGTCAGCAGACGTGCCGAACACTTTTCAAATAGTGCAGAAACTTAGTCGGATCCGGAGCCGAATCGGATCCGGATTCGGAGGCGGATCCTGGGTATGGAATTTTTTCAAGAAATTTTTTTTTAGGTGAAAAATTTATTGCCAGAAGACGTGCTGACAATTTTCAAATAGTGCAGAAACCTTATTCGGATCCGGAACGGAAGCCGAAGTTGAAGCCGGGAGACGGATCCTGGTATAAATTAACAAAGAACTATTCTTTCGTGAAAAATCTATTCTTCAATACATTATACTGAACAATTTTCAAATAGTACAGAAACCTAGTTGGATCCGGAGCCGGAACCGGATCTAGGTATGAAATTTTACAATAAATATTTTGTGTTACAAAAATTTATTGCAAAGATGTGCTAAGTTGTTTTTATCGCATCAGTCAGACTGTTAGTGGAGCGAAGCCGAAGCCGAAGTCGGAGCCGGATCCGGACGCCGGATCCTGTGTATGATTTTTTTCATTAAATACTTTTTAGGAGAAAATATATTGTCAGAGACGTGCTGAATAATTTTCAAATAGTGCAAATTCCTTAGTCGGATCCGGATCCGAAGTCGGAGCGGGGGATCCGAGTATGAAATTTTTTCAGAAAAATTTTTTTAATTTGAAAAATTATTACCCAGAAGACGTGCTGAACAATTTAAAAATAGTGCAGAAACCTTAGCCGGAGCCGGAGCGGAGCCGGAGCGGAGCCGGAGCCGGAGCGGAGACGAGTTAGATTTTTGGGAATAAATTTTTTTAAAGAAATATTTTTTAAGATGAAAATATATTACCAAAAGAATGCTTCATCAATTTCAAATATAGAAATACCTTACCGGAGCCGGAGTCTGAATAAAATAATTATTTACGTTTGTGCGTGGGAATATAATATATATATATATATATATTAAATATATATATATATATATATATATATATATATATATATATATATATTATATTATATATATATATATATATATATTTATATATATATATATATATATATATATATATATATATATATATTATATATATAGTATATTATATATATATCAATATATGCCTAGTCTATCAAAATTTTATGCAATACCGAAGCTAATTTTTTGAAATAGCCATAAATATCCTCACGTCATAGATGAATCATACGTCATACCTCTCAAGCATACCACGTGGGAAAAGCAAAAAATTTCAAAATGCTAATATGCTATAACAAGGATAGCATTATGCCTAATAAGGCGATGTCACGAATTTTAACAATTTAAGAAAATAGTTTTTATAGATTCTCTGGATTTGTTTATAAATTTTTTTTTTTTTTATAAAAATGATAATTTAATATTTAATTAATATTCCTTTCCAGAAAAGAAGGCATCTCGGAACAGATTTCTAATCTTATGCTTCGATATCACTGCTTTTTAAACTCGGTACCTATTTAAATCGACACGGAGGGTGGTTGGAACACTGCTGGGGCTACTGGCATTCTGCTTGGTGTTCCTTGGTACCAGGAACAACCACCAAAGTCAAGAAACGCCGAAATGTGCACAACATAGGCTTGTTGCGACAAATTTGCAATAATAGACGAATATAAATTTCACTCGCGCGTCAGGATTCGACCCATGACAACGCGTCGCCGTCAGACAATGTACAGAATGCTTACCACTAGTCCGATTCTACCATTCCAAAGAAAAAGAAGGATATAGAACAGTTTTTCTAATATCCTGCTTCGATATCACTGCTTTTGAAACTTAGTACTTATTTAAATCAACAAGAGGGTGGTTGGAAACCTGCTGGGGTTACATGGCATTCTGCATGGGTGTTCTGGGTTACAGGAGTATCCAACCAAAGTCAAGAACGCCGAAATGGCACAACATGCTTGTTGCAACAAATTTGCAATAATAGACGAAGAAAAAAATTCACTCGCGCCAAGACTCGAACGATGGCAAACAGCGTCGCCGTTAGACAATGTAGCAGGAAGCTCTAACCATAGTCCGATCCGCCTTTCCCGAAAAAGAAGGC
>JABUQX010084851.1:25000-30066 GCA_015478945.1 Trachelipus rathkii | reverse complement strand
ATCTCGAAATACTAGTATATATTGGGCTCCCGATTCTGTACAAGTGGGAAGTTTTCCAATACTATCTACATGGACTCGTGAAAAAGGTGTATAGGGCAAAGGCCATCGATTAATTTCCGCTGTAGGGGGTTTTGGGCCCTTTGCTCTAGCACACGATACACACTGACTACAATATTCCTTTACCAATTTTGAGAGGTGGGGGAAAACGTACTATTCTTCCACCCTCTTTTCTGTTCTTAACTGTCCCCCGTGTCCGCTGCCTAGCGAAGCATGGCAGTGATCTATCACACTGTATATCATACTGTCGGGGACCTGGATAACATAAGGTTTTGACTGTGTAGCATAATATAAAACACCTTAATTAAAAATGTGTGGATAGGTTTTTGGGTTCGCTTTAGCCCATTGCACTAATTAACCTAACCTTGGACACCTTTCCTGTTCTTTTATGAAGGTTTCCTTCCTTAACACAAAACCTGTTCGAGGTAAATTACCTTTAATTTTATTCACATTTTTAATAAAGAAGACGTGAGGTGCAGGATGCCTACTCAAATAATCTGGTCGAATATTGTTCTTACCCTTTTTTTATAAACTATGGTAGGAGAAAAGCTATTAACAAATAAGTTCAATCTAGCTAATCGACCAGTCTGTTGCTTGTTGCGGAAGATGAAACAAAGAGGCTGATTATCTGTGATGATGGTCACCTTATAACCGAAGATGGTGTTCTTAAACTTCTGTAAGCAGAACACTACGGCCAGGCATTCTTTTTCAATCGCATCATAATTCTTTTCACTGCCTCTGAGCACTCGGGAGACGAAGGAGAGAGGCTTCTCTTTCCCTTCGTCTGTGAGCTGGTACAACACACCTCCAATGCCATAATTACAAGCATCCGTATTCACGAAGAATTCTTTGCTATAATCAGGGAATGTTAACTGTGGCTGTACCACCAACTTATCTTTCAAGGTGTCAAACGCTTCTTGGTGCTTTTTCGTCCATATAAATGGAACATCTTTCTTTATTAAATCCTATAATGGCTGTGCAACGACTGCAAAGTTCTCTATTAAGAAGCGAAAATACGAGAAGAACCCAAGGAGACTCTGTGTATCCTTTACATTCGTAGGAGGGATGAAACTTTTCATCGTCTCCACCTTGGCTGGGTCTGGGGAGATTCCATCTCTCCCTATCTTGAACCCTAGGTACAAAACTGAAGATTGTAAAAAGCTACACTTGGACAGTTTTACCCTCAACTTATTTTCTCTAAAAGCGGCCAGAACTTTTCTCAAATTTTCGAAGTGTTCTGGGACGTTCTTGCCTAGCACTAGTACATCATCAAGATAGACCTGTGCAATGGGTCCTAGGAGGTGATTTAAGGCCATAACCATTGCCCTAGCATACACGGAGGGCGCATTCTTGTGGCCAAACATCAGACGAGTGGGGCAAAAAAGGCCTTTTCTTGTCCTAAACGCCATCAGCTTTTGCGTTTCTTCTTCGACTTCTAGCGAGTTGTACGCGTCCAGGAGGTCGACTGATGTAAAGACTGTATTGCCTCCTAACGAGGTGAATATCTCTTCTATGCTCGGCAGGGGAAACACGTCTTGAACGCTATGGGAGTTGAGGTACCTATAGTCAATCCAGACTCTTGGTCTCGTGCTGTTCTTCTTCGCTACTACTAATAATGGTGAGCTATGTGGGCTGTAACAAGCCTTGATATATCCCTTCTTCAATGCCGCATCTGTAAAATCATCTATGTCCTGCAAGTAGCGGTGTGGCAGGCGATACTGTTTACGGAAAATTACTTTAGGGGCATTGGGAAGTAACTCAATTTCAAAATTCTGAAGCGGGCAGACCGGGACGGTGTCGTCATCTAATGGCAGTACATCATGAAACTCCATCAAAAGCTCGAGCAGGTCTTCCAAGTATTCTGGCTTCTCTAACACACTATTCTCGGCATCTTCTTTTGACATTTTCGCTTCAATGATCTCTCTGTACACTTGCCTTAGCTCTGTCTTGGAAAGACCTTTGGAGCATGTGGCTACATTGGCTGAGACTATTCGCGGGTGTCCTCTTATGTCTGGGTTTACTTCAATGGGTTCACTAATTATCGGATAACTGTTTCCCAGGTTCACTCCTTTTTTCAAGGAAAATTGTTGATCGCTCAAATTAATATAGTTGAGGACAACTGTGTTATTACGCACTGGACTAACCGTATTAGCTATATACAATGGGCCTTTGGTAAGAGCTGGTGTCATTATACACTTCCGCTCTAGTTCGAAATCATTCTGAGTTTCGGGCCTAACTTTGATATATCCATAAGATTGACCTGGTAAAACAGTATTTTCAATCACTCTTAAGTCAATTTTAATTTCCTCATCGAGCGTTAAATAACCATCTTTGGTATGGTCGGGGCTCGTTGAAATCTGTAACTTTCCTGATTGACTCAAATTTTCCTTTACATTAGAAGAAGGGTGCTTCTGCTTTGTTCTCAGCGCCATGATAAGTGAGAGGCCGAGTATCTTTCGTCTCCGACCCTATTCTCTTTGTTACCTGGTCTGATTGAACTTGAGCTGCTCCGTTTAATGCAAATCTTTCTTCTCTTCCTCTAGGCACAGGTTGCCTATGTGAGGGTTGGACTGACAGGGCTGCCTTCCTTTCCTGTGGAATGTAACCATTCGCAACTGGTGCTGGGTTAACTGACAGGGCTGCCTTCCTTTTCTGTGGAAAGGAACCGTTCGCAACTGGTGCTGGTTCAACTGACAGGGCTGCCTCCCTTTTCCGTGGGAAACGACCGTTCGCAACTGGTGCTGGGCCGACTGACAGGGCTGTCTTCCCTTCCTGGGGAAAGTGACCGTTCGCAACTGGTTGGTTAATAGGGGTTTGGTTCGAATCTCTAAAAATTTGGTTCGAATCCCTAACAACTCTCTGCTCCCTAGGCAACTGGTGCCTGGGCGGATACTTCCTGGACAGAGTGGGGTCTCTTACTCGTCTGAGATTCCCATCTGAGTACTCTCTAACTAAATATAAGCCATGCTTGGCAAAAACAGGAATGTCTATCTCTTTACCTTCATTAATAGACATTTTCGAAGAAAATAAATTTAGATTTATGGGTAAATTAGCTAAGATGTTATTACCTAACATTATATCCCAACTAGGTTCACCTTTTACTTCGCTCACTTGAAAAGTAGTGAGGTAATGTTTTTTATGCATGCGACGATACAATTTCACCTCTCCTTTCAATTTCGTCGGGTTATTATCTACCCCTTGCACTACCAGATCGGTTTTTTGAAGAGGTATCTTAAAATTACCTTCTTTCTCTAATTCCTTTAACCGTCTGGGCGTGACGAGACTGACGCTTGATCCGGTGTCTAAGAGCACGCAGGCCTTGGCCTCCTTACTACTTAAGGAGGGGGCAACATAAACATTAGTAAAAAAATGATGTCCTAGCTTGAAAGGTCGTTCGACGCTTTCCTGATAGAATGTACTGGCTACGGCTTTATCTCTTCCTTTGCTAAATACCCACTTATCATATTTTTTCTTAAACTTTTTTCTTACTCTTTTCCTGTCTTTGCCCCTTTCCGAAAATTTTCATGCTCTATCTTTTCTTCTGGATGGGAAGGTTCTCTCTCGAAGGTTCTATCTTCCTCCTCTTCTTCTTCACTCATCTCAAAGTCTCTTTGTTGGCTCTCAGCCACATAGACTCTTGTGTTCTTCTTTTCCTTCCCATCTGGAAGCCTATATTCTTCCTTTCTCCTGGAGAAGGTCCTGGGCCCTCGCTTATCTGTGCTGAAGTGTCCCAGTTTCTTAGCTTTCACGCCTTTCTCCATATCAATTTTACTATTGAATGGGATTAACATTTGGCCTTCTCCTGCAGTAAGTCTCCATGGAGGGGCGTCCCTGCAGTTAGCTTGAGAACCCCTCTTGTGATAGGCTCTACATATTCGGCAATAAGGTTATTCCCACCGACAGGCTCGTGAAGAATGGCCCAACGCCTCACAAGAGAAGCAAACATCGTGTTCTCTCAATTCTTGGTCGGTCATTCTCTTAAAAATTCCTCTGTCTTTCCGTGGTGCGTACTCCAACCTCACCTCTTCTCTCCTCTTCCGAAAGGTATTAGTTGGTTTCACCTCCTCCTTTTGCTTTCGAAATGTGTTGGTTGGCCTCACCTCCTCTCTTCTCCTATCTTCATACCTCGGTCTATGAAAGGACTCCTTATTCTTTCTTTATGAATTGTTGTCTTCAAATCTCTGCCTATCTTCGGGCCCCTCTTTGGCCATAAACACCTTGGTGGTACGAAACTCTGTTGGCCTTTTGTGGTCTATCTTTAATAAAGCACCTTTAGAAATTTGAGACAGCTTTTCCAACAATTCAGTTAAATTCATATCTGCATCAAATACCTGGAGTATCTTCTCTTTCAAACGCTCTCCATCCTTTCTCTCTGATACATTTTGTATAATTTTGCCTGTGACCATGATGTTTATCTGCTTGGAAGTAAACACTGCCTCTTTGTCAAGATCATGAAGCCGACTTTGATATCTCCAGAGCTTATTCTTCAATTCCAGTACAAAATCTGTGAAGATTGAATCTCTTTCTCTTCTGTATTCAATAAATTCTAACAAAAGATCAAAAACAGTACGCTGGTCTTCTGGCTGTAAGAAAGTCTTTAATTGAGCCAGGAAGTCTTCTAGCTTCGTAAATCTGGGAAAGCTCTGGTCTTTCAAGAGGTAGCATCTGGCTTCGCTGTTTAAATCAGATGATATAGCAGATTTTGCAAAGGTAATCTTTTGGCTCTCATTTAACGTACCTAAAGCGTTAAGTTTCTCATTCAATGACGTTATGAAGTCCTCGTAGCTAATTCCTTGCCATACCTTTGTCTTTAAGTTCTTACCAAACAATTTTAAATTTTCAGGCACTTCAGGGAGAATAGGGGAAAATAAATTGGGTGGATAAAAGGGAACTCCATTTGGTTGAGGCATATAAGGATATCCAGGCCACATTCCGGGATAGTAATAAGGATGGTTAGGCATAGGTGGGGTTCCTTGTGGAATACTATTGTAATAAAAAGATGGGGGAGT
>JABUQX010084851.1:0-17500 GCA_015478945.1 Trachelipus rathkii | reverse complement strand
AAATTTAAAATTGTTTGGTAAGAACTTAAAGACAAAGGTATGGCAAGGAATTAGCTACGAGGATTTCATTACGTCATTGAATGAGAAACTTAACGCTTTAGGTACGTTAAATGAGAGCCAAAAGATTACCTTTGCAAAATCTGCTATATCCTCTGATTTAAACAGCGAAGCTCGCTGCTATCTTTTGAAAGACCAGAGCTTTCCCAGATTTACGAAGCTAGAAGACTTCCTGGCTCAATTAAAGACTTTCTTACAGCCAGAAGACCAGCGTACTGTTTTTGATCTTTTGTTAGAATTTATTGAATACAGAAGAGAAAGAGATTCAATCTTCACAGATTTTGTACTGGAATTAAAGAACAAGCTTTGGAGATATCAGAGTCGTTTGCATGACCTCGACAAAGAGGCAGTGTTTACTTCCAAACAAATAAACATCATGGTCACAGGCAAAATTATACAAAATGTATCAGAGAGAAAGGATGGAGAGCGTTTGAAAGAGAAGATACTCCAGGTATTTGATGCAGATATGAATTTAACTGAATTGTTTGAAAAGCTGTCTCAAATTTCTAAAGGTGCTTTATTAAGAATAGACCAGAGAAGGCCAACAGAGTTTCGTACCACCAAGGTGTTTATGGCCAAAGAGGGACCCGAAGATAGGCAGAGATTTGAAGACAACAATTCATATAGAAAGAATAAGGACTCCTTTCATAGACCGAGGTATGAAGATAGGAGAAGAGAGGAGGTGAGGCCAAACAACACCTTCCGAAGGCAAAAGGAGGAGGTAAAACCAACTAATACCTTTCGGAAGAGGAGAGAAGAGGTGAGGTCGGAATACACCCCACGGAAAGACAGAGGAATTTTTAAGAGAATGACCGACCAGGAATTGAGAGAGCACGACGTTTGCTTCTCTTGTGAGGCGGTGGGCCATTCTTTGCGAGCCTGTCGGTGGGAGTTACCTTATTGCCGAATATGTACAGCCTATCATAGGAGGGGTTCTCAAGCTAACTGGAGGGACGCCCCTCCATGGAGACCTACTGCAGGAGAAGGCCAAATGTTAATCCCATTCAATAGTAAAATTGATATGGAGAAAGGCGTGAAAGCTAAGAAACTGGGACACTTCAGCACAGATAAGCGAGGGCCCAGGACCTTCTCCAGGAGAAAGGAAGAATATAGGCCTCCAGATGGGAAGGAAAAGAAGAACACAAGAGTCTATGTGGCTGAGAGCCAACAAAGAGACTTTGAGATGAGTGAAGAAGAAGAGGAGGAAGATAGAACTTTCGAGAGAGAACCTTCCCATCCAGAAGAAAAGATAGAGCATGAAAATTTTCGGAAAGGGGCAAAGACAGGAAAAGAGTAAGAAAAAAGTTTAAGAAAAAATATGATAAGTGGGTATTTAGCAAAAGAAAAGATAAGACCGTAGTCAGTACATTCTTTCAGGAAAGCGTCGACCGACCTTTCAAGCTAGGACATCATTTTTACACTAATGTTTACCTTGCTCCCTCCATAAGTAGTAAGGAGGCCAAGGCCTGCGTGCTCTTAGACACCGGATCAAGCGTCAGTCTCGTCACGCCCAGACGGTTAAAGGAATTAGAGAAAGAAGGTAATTTTAAGATACCTCTTCAAAAAACCGATCTGGTAGTGCAAGGGGTAGATAATAACCCGACGAAATTGAAAGGAGAGGTGAAATTGTATCGTCGCATGCATAAAAAACATTACCTCACTACTTTTCAAGTGAGCGAAGTAAAAGGTGAACCTAGTTGGGATATATTGTTAGGTAATAACATTCTAGCTAATTTACCCATAAATCTAAATTTATTTTCTTCAAAAATGTCTATTAATGAAAGTAAGGAGATAGACATACCTTTTTTGCCAAGCACGGCCTTTACTTGGTTAGAGAGCATTCAGATGGGAATCTCAGACGAGTAAAAGACCCCACTTTGTCCAGTAAGTATCCGCCCAGGCATCAGTTGCCTAGGGAGCAGAGAGTTGTTAGGGATTCGAACCAAACTTTTTTGAGATTCGAACCAAACCCTTACTAAACAACCAGTTGCGAACGGTTATTTTCCCCAGGAAAGGAAGACAGCCCTGTCAGTCGGCCCAGCACCAGTTGCGAACGGTTATTTCCCACAGGAAAGGGAGGCAGCCCTGTCAGTTAAACCAGCACCAGTTGCGAATGGTTACTTTCCACAGAAAAGGAAGGCAGCCCTGTCAATTAAACCAGCACCAGTTGCGAATGGTTACTTTCCACAGGAAAGGAAGGCAGCCCTGTCAGTTAAACCAGCACCAGTTGCGAACGGTTACTTTCCACAGGAAAGGAAGGCAGCCCTGTCAGTCAAACCAGCACTCAAGTTCAGCCAGACCAGGTAACAAAGAGAATAGGGTCGGAGACGAAAGATACTCGGCCTCTCACTTATCACGGCGCTGAGAACAAAGCAGAAGCACATTTCTTCTAATTTAAAGGAAAATTTGAGTCAATCAGGAAAGGTACAGATTTCAACGAGCCCTGACCAAACCAAAGATGATTATTTAACGCTCGATGAGGAAATTAAAATTGACTTAAGAGTGATTGAAAATACTGTTTTACCAGGTCAATCTTATGGATATATCAAAGTTAGGCCCGAAACTCAGAATGATTTCGAACTAGAGCGGAAGTGTATAATGACACCAGCTCTTACCAGAGGCTCATTGTATATAGCTAATACGGTTAGTCCCGTGCGTAATAACACAGTTGTCAACTATATAAATTTGAGCGATAAACAATTTTACTTGAAAAAATGATTGAATCTAGGAAACAGTTATCCGATAATTAGTGAACCCATTGAAGCAAAACCAGACATAAGGGGACACCAGCGAATAGTTTCAGCCAATGTAGCCACATGCTCCAAAGGTCTCTCCCAGACAGAGTTAAGGCAAGTGTACAGAGAGATCATTGAAACGAAAATGTCAAAAGAAGATGCCGAGAATAGTGTGTTAGAAAAACCAGAATACCTGGAAGACCTGCTCGAGCTTTTGATGGAATTTCACGATGTACTGGCATTAGATGACGACGCCGTCCCGGTCTGCCCGCTTCAGAAATTTGAAATTGAGTTACTTCCCAATGCCCCTAAAGTAATTTTCCGTAAACAGTATCGCCTGCCACACCGCTACTTACAGGACATAGATAATTTCACAGATGCGGCATTGAAGAAGGGATATATCAAGGCTTGTTACAGCCCACATAGCTCACCATTATTAGTAGTAGCGAAGAAAAACAGCACACGCCCAAGAGTGTGCATCGATTATAGGTACCTCAACTCCTATAGCGTTCAAGACGTCTTTCCTCTGCCATCGATTGAAGAGATGTTCACCTCGTTAGTAGGTAATAAGGTCTTTACCTCAGTCGACCTCCAAGATGCATACAACGCACTAGAAGTCGAAGAAGAAACGCAAAAACTGATGGCGTTTAGGACAAGAAAAGGTTTGTTTTGCCCCACTCGACTCATGTTCGGGCACAAGAATGCGCCTTCTGTGTATGCTAGGGCAATGACCATCGCCTTAAATCATCTCCTAGGATCCGTTGCACAGGTCTATCTTGATGATGTACTAGTCCTAGGCAAGGATGTCCCAGAACACTTCGAAAATTTGAGAAAAGTTCTGGCCGCTTTTAGAGAAAATAAGTTGAGGGTAAAACTGTCCAAGTGTAGCTTCTTACAATCTTCGGTTTTGTACCTAGGGTTCAAGATAGAGAGAGATGGAATCTCTCCAGACCCCGCCAAGGTGGAGACGATGAAAAGTTTCATCCCTCCTACGAATGTGAAAGAGACACAGAGTTTACTTGGGTTCTTCTCGTATTTCCGCTTCTTAATAGAGAACTTTGCAGGCGTTGCACAGCCATTATATGACTTAATAAAGAAAGATGTCCCATTTATATGGACGAAAAAGCATCAGGCAGCGTTTGACACCCTGAAAGATAAGTTGGTGGTACAGCCACAGTTGACATTCCCCGATTATAGCAAAGAATTCTTCGTGAATACAGATGCTTGTAATTATGGCATTGGAGGTGTGTTGTACCAGCTCACAGACGAAGGGAAAGAGAAGCCTCTCTCCTTCGTCTCCCGAGTGCTCAGAGGCAGTGAAAAAAATTACGATACGAATGAAAAAGAATGCCTGGCCGTAGTGTTTTGCTTACAGAAGTTTAAGAACACCATCTTCTGTTATAAGGTGACCATCATCAAAGATAATCAGCCTCTTTGCTTTATCTTTCGAAACAAACAACAGACAGGTAGACTGGCTAGATGGAATTTATTTGTTAACAGCTTTTCCCCTACCATAGTTTATAAAAAGGGTAAAAACAATATTCCACCAGACTGCTTAAGTAGGCATCCTGCACCTAACGTTTTCTTCATTAAAGATGTGGTTAAAAAAGGTAAAGGTGATTTACCTCGAACAGATTTTGTTCTGAGTAGGGAAACATTCATAAGAGAACAGGCAAAGTGCCCAATATTAGGTAAATTGGTAGAATGGGCAAAGGCGAACCCAAAGACCTACCCACACATTTTTATTAAAGGTGTTTTATATTATGCTACACAATCCAAACCTTATGTCATACAGGTCCCTGACAGTATGATTTACAGCGTGATAGATCACTGCCATGCTTCGCTAGGCAGCGGACATGGAAGACAGTTAAGAACGGAAAAGAGGGTGGAAGAAAAATACATTTTTCCCCATCTACCAAAGTTGGTGAAAGAGTATTGCAGCCAGTGCGTGTCGTGTGCAAGAACGAAGGGTCCTAAACCTCCAACAGCAGAGATTAATAGATGGCCTTTGCCCTATACACCCTTTTCGCGTGTCCATGTTGACAGTATTGTGAAACTCCCCACTTATACAGAATCAGGATCCCAATATATACTAGTATTCCGCGATGTTTTGACACGTTATGTCGAGTTAGTGCCTTGTAAAACTAGGACGAGTAAAGAGTTTGCCCGAGCGCTGCAAGAAAGGGTTATATGTAGGCACAGCGCCCCAACTTCTCGTGTCGGACAACGCCCTAGAATTTACAAGCCAGGTGTTTAAGGACTTATGCAAGGCATGGAGGATAAAAAAGGTAGAGATTTTGCCTTACAAAGCATCCCAGAACGGAGTTGTTGAAAGGATCAACTCTGACATTGAGTCTTTCCTACGACATTACGTGAAAGACAACCACAAAGATTGGGATAAGTGTCTTAGTTTTGCCCAAATCACTATCAATTCCGCTTATAATCGATCCATCGGGTCCTCCCCCCATTTCCTATTACATTAGATTTCCTATTACAAGAGAGTTCCCTATGAAATGCCAGACTATGTGTCACCTTTTGTGAATAAAACGGAGAATAGTGGGTTCATCTTCAAGACGAAGATAGACACAGTAGTAGAAAGGATCGACTATATAAGAGATTTGGCCAGAAGAAGTTGGAAGAAGAGACAACGAAGACATTGGAGCAACAACATAAAAAAAGCAAAGAAAAGGAGTTAAAAATCGGGAGATTATGTCTTCATACAGAGCTTTCAGAAACCTCATCATAGTTTCAAAGTTATGTTCAAAGTTTGAAGGGCATACATTGTCGATGTTTAAGAGGACCAAATAAACTAATGGTAATTTGCTTAAGTACAGGTAATACATTCCCTGTCCATGTAGACAACGCGAAAGTGATTCCAGCAGAAAAGATCACTGAGTCACATTTTGACTTCCTGAATGATGAAGTTTGGAATCCCCAAGCGGTTAAAGAAATGTTGAGCTCCAAGGAAGGTGAAGAAGAAAGAATTGAAAAGGAGCCACCCAAAAGTGACTCGGAACTCAGTTCAGAAGAAGAAGATGATGAAGTAGAAGACTATTCTACTCCACCCGAACGAACACCTTCCCATTTTTCTTCCCCAACTCCTCCACCACAACCAACTCAGTTTGGACACCACTACTTCCCAGCTCCTCCACCACAACCAACTCAATTTGGATACAACCCTTACTCAATTCCTCCACCACAGCCAACGCAGATTGGAAACAGCTCTTGGAGTTATCAGACTTCCATACAACAGCCAACTCCAGTGGAACCAGTAAGGGACAATAAGGTTGTCGAAAAAGAAAGGTATAGTAATGAGGTTGTGGAAAGAAAAAGGTACAGTGATGTAGTCGCAGGAAGAGTACGTCCTAACAATGAGTTTGCATGTTCCACTCCTATAAATGACTTCCAAAGAACCCCCTCCAACCCTTCGGTTCGGAGAATAGAGTTTAGACCATCTTTGTCACCCATTCAACAAGAGATTTCAGTAGAGTCCCCTGTTAGAGAAATTCTTCAAGAGCCACCCGCACATGAAGGCGAAATATATGGAGCCTATGGCGGATCCCCTCCAAGAATTCCTTCCCCAGAGAAATCTCCTAATATCCCCGAAAGAGATGGCAATTACCCCATTCCCACTGTTGTAGAATCACCTCCTAGGGAATTCATCAGAGATGACAGGAAACAAGATCCGTCTTACAGACCACATAACATGTTTACTGGCCCCAGAGATTCTACACCCAGAGTTACGAGAAGTCAAACAAGGATGAGAGAACAGGCCCAACAACAACAAGCAGAGGTAAAAGACACAACGGAGACTATTGCGAAGACTCCTACTGCCCAACCTCCGCCTGTCAAATTGGATTTGAATACAATAGTTAGAGGAAATAAGTCTTATTATTTGCCATCCCGATTTCCTGTATATTTTCTGTATATTTTTGTAGATTTAAGGAAAAATCCTTTAGTTTTTAGAAGAGATTCTTCAGATTCCGAAGATATTCTTTAGTTTTAGAAAAGATATTTTTAATTTTAAGAAGATGATTGACGTACATTTTGCATTCGCATTTGTATAATTTTTTATGCCGTTTAGCATCTTAAGAAAAAATTAGACTGGATTAAGAAATATATTCATTAAGATAACCGGTTTTATACTAAGTTGTAGTTTGGATTAAAATTACTTGCGCAAATTAGTTGATTAAGTTGATTAATTTCTACGATTTAGATATAGTTTGATTTTTTTTTTACTATGATTAACCTTAACCTGGATTAAGTTCATCAGTTGTATCTCTGTTCAAACTGACATTTAACTTAAGATTAGTTGTATTTCTGCTTATTTTTTTTATATACACAAAATAAATTTTAAAGAATACGTTTCACTCCAAAAGGGGGGACAGCGCAATTTTTTAATATAAAAAATACTATAAAATAGAAAAAACAAAAAACTTTTCTATAAAGAAAAAAAAAAGAAACAAGTAACTTTAAATAATCCTAAGAAACTTAATTAATTAGCTTTGTATTAAGAATTATTCATTAACCCCTAGCTTATAAAAAATAAGTAACTAACTAGTAACTAAGTAAGTAAGTAATTGAAATAAGTAACTAACTAGTGACTAAGTAAGTAAGTAATTCAAATTAAAATTCATAAGTATTCAATAGTATGTAGCATTTGAATGTAAGAAGTTAACTAACCAAGTTATAATTAAGAAACCATTTAGTTTAGAAAACGCGAACGCTTTGCTTTCATTTCAACTAACCATTCAGTTTTTAACATTTTTATCAAGTATGATTAGGCGACCTTTAACTATTACAAAATATAAGAAAAGTATAAAGTATTTCAATACAGTTAAAATATTTAAGAAATGAAGTTCAGAAAACAGATCTTGTTGCTACTTACCATCCTATCAACATGTCAAAACAATCTCATAAATGAAAAGGAAGAAACGAAGATCCTACCCGGCTTAGTCTTATATCGTACTGGTGAAGTAAGTTTCATAGAAGGATACCTAGATCTAATTATCTCCTTAGAATGTCCCTCAGACATTAAAGAAACGATTACTAGGACAACTAAGCTAGTGAATAACATCAAAGAGTCATTCCTACCATCTTTCGAGACCACGTTTCTAAATGTTTCAACACACCAAAGGGCTCACCAATGGGAATTCAAGCTAATGACCATTCGAGTAAAAGTTCTAGCCCAGAAATTGAATGAAGTGAGTGAACTACCTTGGATCTCAGCACGATCAAAAAAGAAACGAGCCGCTTTCGAGTTCGGAGGAGACGTCCTCAACATTCTTTTTGGTACGGCAACAGACAAACAGGTAAAACTACTCAGAAAGAAAATAAACATCTTGGGCAACTATGCCTCCACCTCAAATTTACTGATAACCGAACTAAAAGAGCAGTTTAAAAGCGAACACTCGCACATTAATGAATTTTAAGGATACCTTACAAAAATTAATAGAGTTCCAAACTAGTTTAAGTGCTACGCACAATATTATAAATCAAATGGGAAGTATAAGAGCTTTGATAAACTTAATTGAACAAACTGTTTATAATGTACATCAAATCCACCAATTGGTGATAAATTCACTTCAATTGGCAAAAAATAAAGTCACTAATTCACAACTCTTTTCTCCAATATTCTTATTGCCTTTTGTATTGGAGATGAACAAAGAAACTAAACTACACACGGTTATACCTCTAGAAACAAAAACATATACCAATCCTTCCTAACTTACTCTTGGACTATTCAATCTGCGGCTCCTATGAACTAATTACTTTAATTCCTTTTAATTAACATAGATTTAAATTGAAAGGAGTCAATCATACCTTGTCCTACTCATTGCACTTTTGAATCAATCTTTAGTTCGAGTTATGTACAATGACCCAAACAACTATTTCTTTGTGAATTATGGCCAACGGAAATACACCTATCTTAAAGAATCGGCACACAATCTTTGTCGACACTTAGGCCAACTAGCGTTTGCCCCAATCCAAGTATTGCTCTATGTGGATGATCAGTCTTGTTTGTTAGCACTCATCTTAAATTTCCGCAATGATATTTTTTCATAAAATATATAGACATCTACCACCCATGAACCCTACCATGATGTCTGTTATTGCAAGGATAGTTAGTCATAGTTCTTATTTCTTTATTCAGAAAAAACTAGGGCTTCAATTGCATGTGAGAAACCCAATTCTATGCAGCATGTCTATGACTATGTCTTTACTATTCCTCATGGATGTGCTTTCATTTCTTCTAAATTTCAGTTTAAGAATCCCATTCATTTGGAAAAGAATATTACACTTTCTTCTTTAATTTCTTACTCTGATCATGTTTTATTCAACTTCTTATCTCATGTTGCTTTACCTAAAATTTCTTCCGTCTTGTTTCCTAAGTTTCAAGCTTTGAAGGAAATTCATTGGAATCAAAGACTAGATCAGTTGAATCAATCCATGCATCCTTTTACCCCGTATTTCCCACAAATCAAATTCATCCCATATATTGGAGGAGGAACTTCCGGAACCATCTTTTTCCTCATGATTCTTGTCATCGCGTATTTTGTTTGGACTAAAAAAATATATCTTTGTAGGAAGTGCATACCAGAGGTATCGAATCCAGCTGAAAGCATCCCACTTTAGGACAATAATTACGAAAGCGAGAGGGAGGGAGGGAGGGAGAGAGAGAGAGAGAGAGAGAAAGAAACTCTCCTCATAAGCTTATTATTTAGGAATTCTGATTAGTGGAGGTAAGAGTAAACTGCTGCTATTATTATTTTTATTATATAATATAAAAATTACTAACATTTCGTTAATGATATAATAAGGTATATTATGTAAACCAGAAATATTATTGTGCAACCAGATTAATGAAAAATGAATATCTCATTAACCACATAAAGTGTTAATACATGTAAACTAATCAATATTGTATAGAATGTAATTAATCTGGCACCCATCTTTTAATTATTATTATTGCTATTTTTTATAGGTAAATTTGGTATTTGGTAAAAAGTGAGTTTGGTTTGTTAAGTTAAGTCGCCTGTGCGCACCCAATAAATCTGTATGGAGAAGTATCTTTAATGATCCTACCTACGAAGTGACTAATTACCATTCCGGTAATTCAGTTATCACAACTGCCGACCTTCACCGAGGATACCCGAGCAAGATCTCTGTGACGTAGATGCCGAAAACAAGTGCCACAAACCAAATATCCTCAATACCAAGCCTCCATCTAATCCATCAACGGAAGAGCTATTGAAGAGCTCTAAAACCAAGTAAGAATATGCCTTCAAAAAATCTAGAAATAGGATATCACACCGACATTACAATTTAAAAACTAAAATAAATAAAAAGCTAAAAATAGCATCAAACCGGTATAAAAACAAAAAATAACTGATCAGTTCATTATCATAATAGTAATAACAGCAATAAAGTTCCTTATTGTTATTATTATTATTATTATTATTATTATTATTATTATTATTATTATTATTATTATTATTATTATTATTATTATTATTATTATTATGAATATTAGTATTAGTATTATTGGCCACAAAATATGCAGAATTTCGTTTTAAATTATTTATTTACATATAGCAATAAAAAAAATAATTTTATGTGTTTAAGATATATAATGAGTGTTGTTTGTGTATTATATTATTATTATTATTATTATATTAATTCTCCGTGTCGAAAATTTTGCACTTGTTGGTTTTTAAAACCCAAAAAATTACTTTCGTATTAACTTAACCATAATCTTAACTAAGTGGATTTGTCATTTATGTAAAATGTTTATTCTCTTATCATTTAATTGGAAAATTGTAAAATCCTATTTAATAATTTTGTGGGGAATATCGGTGGGAATAGACCGTGCAGTAAAAAATATATATCGCTTCATTTTGTAATTGTCTTTCGTTTATGAAACGAACGAGAAGTGAAAAAGAAAAAGAAGAGAGATAGAAGAGAAAACGAAAACTTCCAATCTTTTCTATCCTTCTCTTAACCTTCCTCTTGCCTCCCATTCCTTCCTTAATTACAATAATATAATAATATATATATATATATATATTAATATAAATATATATATATATATATATATTATATATAATATATATATAATAATATAATATATATATATAAGTACTATATTATATATATATATATATTATAAGAGAGATAATATATAATATATATATATATATAGATGAAACAGAGTTTGTCTGTTTGTATTACTGAGTTCAGGTGGTGAGCCGAGAAAAAAAAAAAGAGAGCCTCAAAGAGAATGAGACCACACGCTCACGAGGAAGACGCACACGCACCCACACGCGACATAAGACCCACATGCATCATACCAGACAAAACAAACCGCAGCATGCACAACAGAGAGAAAACTCTAACACTTTGCTTTCTTCTCCACTCTTGCAGCCTATTTCTAAAATTGTTTTCTTTATTTACATATTATTTTTTAATGGGAATTTAAATAAAAGGAGTCTTCCTCTAGAAATCAATTAAAAATCTTTCCTTTACCACTGAAAGAAAGTGGACCCATTTATAACTTTGTATAGATTAATTTACATATATATATATATATAAATAATAAATATATATTATATACGTAATATATATACTAATTATATATATATATATATATATATATATATATGTATTAAATAATAATATAATATATATACCGTATTATATGGAGTGCACAAATATAGGAAGTATAATATATTATTCGGACTCGGGGGAAACTATGAGCAATGCGGAGTCCCTAGTTTCAACTCAATTTAGAGTACGTTTTGAAATTATGAGTGATATATATATATATATATATAATATATATATATATATATAAATATAATAATATATATATAATATATACTATATATAGTATATATATATATATAAATAATATATATATATATCCATATATTAAATTATATGATATATAATATATATATTATATATATATACATATATATATATATATATATATATATATATATATATAATATATATATGATATTATATATATAAACTATTATAATAATTATATAATATTATAATATATATATTATATATATATTAAATACTCTATATTATATACTATACAATAAATATAGGTAACTCTTGACTTAACTTTAGTGCATAAATTTTTGCAATTTGATTTTTGATTAAGAGCAACGAATGCTTTATGATTTAAATAGTGTTTATTAGTGCAAATCGCAAAGACAGATAAGTAGCAAGTAAACACAGTCACCAATAATTGTTTTTAATATTTGAGCGTAGTACTTACAATGTTTTATAGCTTAGGACGTTTTACGCGAGTTATATAGATTATATTATATATATTAATATAATATAATATATATAATATTATACTATTATTATAAAAATATAATACTCATATATATATATATATATAAAATATATATAGTATCTATATATATATCTATTATTTATATCAATATTATTATATATTATCATTACTATCAAAATTTAATAATAATATATATATATATTATATATATCTATAATAATAAATTAATGCTATAGATACAGGATTTAACATCCGTTATATATATTATTCTATATATATTATAAATATTATAATATTATAGGGTGTGCTAGGAGTGATTAGTGCTCAAAATATAAAATTTACAATATTGTCTTTTACGTATTGAATATAGTCAAGTGACCGCACTTATATATTTTTGCATAAATTTGTGAATTTAATTTAAAAACAAAATGGCGGTCGGTCAGAATTTGATCCAAGGGGACGATGGCAGTGCAAAAGAAGAGAGAGACAATGAGAATCTCTAGTTGAATGAAGGAGATAGTGCCAATGGGCAAGGACAAGAGAGACTAGGAGGGGGCAGCGATGAAATGACTGTAACCCAAGGGGTTCCCCCAGTGTTAGTTCCGGACCCAGTCGGGCCTAATCCTTACCACGCTCTTCTGAGGCAACCCCCCCAAGGAATTAGAGAGGAAGAACCTTCAAGGAGGAATAATATTCCGCCGTTCTACCAGAAGACCGCCACTTTGGATAGCACCCTAAACTTGCAATTAAAGCCAACTACTACCCAAGCTACTGTTAAGAAGAAGACTCGTGTGAATTGGGGAGGTGGTGTAAACCCCCATACTCCAAATGGGAGTAAATGGGAAGGTACAGAAGCAACCAACACCACTCCACAAGGGTCAGAGGACCCACTAGTGATTCCTAATCAACCTAGGGGACAAGTCCTTCCCCCTGCTGGACCCCACGTGGTTCCACAGCAATTGAGTGTCCTCCCTGGAGGGGCAGAAGGAAATAACGCCCCCATGAACGCCCCGCAAAGGCAAAATAGCTTTTATTATGGTGGTCCCCCTCCGGGAAACACTCCCCCATCCTTTTATTATAATAGTATTCCACAAGGAACCCCACCTATGCCTAACCATCCTTATTACTATCCCGGAATGTGGCCTGGATATCCTTATATGCCTCAACCAAATGGAGTTCCCTTTTATCCACCTAATCTATATACCCCCACTCTCCCAGAGGTGCCTGAAAGTTTAAAATTGTTTGGTAAAAACTTAAGAACAAAGGTATGGCACGGAATTAGCTATGAAGACTTCATCACGTCTTTGAATGAGAAACTTAATGCTTTAGGTGCATTAAATGAGAGCCAAAAGATTACCTTTGCCAAATCCGCTATATCATCTGATTTAAATAGCGAAGCCAGATGCTACCTCTTAAAGGACGCAAGCTTTTCCAGATTTACGAAGCTAGAAGACTTCCTGGCTCAATTAAAAACTTTCTTACAGCCAGAGGATCAGCGTACTGTTTTCGATCTTTGGTTAGAGTTTATTGAATACAGAAGAGAAAGAGATTCGATCTTCACAGATTTTGTTCTAGAATTGAAGAATAATAAGCTCTGGAAATATCAAAGTCGGCTTCATGACCTTGACAAAGAGGCAGTGTATACTTCCAAACAGATAAACATCATGGATATCATCTCGTAGAGTCCAAAAATGTATATCAGAGAGAAGAGTCACCATGCTTTCTTAATATTAATCATTGTATACTAATACTAAAATATAATATTACAAAGACTAATAAATACTTTAACATATCAATGTTATTTTCATTTATAAATTACATCTGCAATGTACATGTTTCGTACCACCAAGGTGTTTATGGCCAAAGAGAAGCCCGAAGATAGGAAGAGATTTGAGGACAACAATTCATATAGGAAGAATAAGGAGTCCTTTCATAGACCTAGATATGAAGATAGGAGAAGAGAGAAGGTGAGGCCAACCAACACCTTTCGAAATCAAAAGGAGGAGGAGAGAAGAAGGGAGAAGAGAGAGGTGGGAAGAGGAGAAGAAAGAAGGAAAAGGAGAAGAGAAGAGAAGAGAAGAGAAGAGAAGAGAAGAGAAGACAAGGAATTGAGAGAACACGATGTTTGCTTTTCTTGTGAGGCGGTGGGCCATTCTACGCGAGCCTGTCGATGGGAGTACCCTTATTGCCGAATATGTAGAGCCTATCATAGGAGAGGTTCTCAAGCCAACTGCAGGGACGCCCCTCCATGGAAACCTACTGCAGGAGAAGGCCAAATGTTAATCCCATTCAATAGTAAAATTGATATGGAGAAAGGTGTGAAAGCCAAGAAACTGGGACACTTCAGCACAGATAAGCGAGGGCTCAGGACCTTCTCCAGGAGAAAAGAAGAATAAAGGCCTCCAGATGGGAAGGAAAAGAAGAACACAAGAGTCTATGTGGCTGAGAGCCAACAAAGAGACTTTGAGATGAGTGAAGAAGAAGAGGAGGAAGATAGAACCTTCGAGAGAGAACCTTCCCATCCTGACGAAAAGATAGAGTATGAAAATTTTCGGAAAGGGGCAAAGACAGGAAAAGAGTAAGAAAAAAGTTTAAGAAAAAATATGATAAGTGGGTATTTAGCAAAAGAAGATATAAAACCGAAGCCAGTACATTCTTTCAGGAAAGCGTCGAACGACCTTTCAAACTAGGACATCATTATTATACTAATGTTTACCTTGCCCCCTCCATAAGTAGTAAGGAGGCCAAGGCCTGCGTGCTTTTAGATACCGGATCAAGTATAAGCCTCGTCACGCCCAAGCGGTTAAGGGAATTAGAGAAAGAAGGGAATTTTAAGATACCTCTTCAAAAAACCGATCTGGTAGTGCAAGGGGTAGATAATAACCCGACGAAATTGAAAGGAGAGGTGAAATTGTATCGTCGCATGCATAAAAAACATTACCTCACTACTTTTCAAGTGAGCGAAGTAAAAGGTGAACCTAGTTGGGATATTCTGTTAGGTAATAACATTATAGCTATTTTACCCATAAATCTAAATTTATTTTCTTCAAAAATGTCTATTAATGAAAGTAAAGAGATAGACATTCCTGTTTTTGTCAAACACGGCCTTTATCTGGTTAGAGAGTACTCAGATGGGAATCTCAGACGAGTAAGAGACCCCACTCTGTCCAGTAAGTATCCGCCCAGGCACCAGTTGCCTAGGGAGCAGAGAGTTGTTAGGGATTCGAACCAAATTTTTAGAGATTCGAACCAAACCCCTGTTAACCAACCAGTTGCGAACGGTCACTTTCCCCAGGAAGGGAAGACAGCCCTGTCAGTCGGCCCAGCACCAGTTGCGAACGGTCGTTTCCCACGGAAAAGGGAGGCAGCCCTGTCAGTCGAACCAGCACCGGTTGCGAACGGTTACTTTCCACAGAAAAGGAAGGCAGCCTGTCAGTTAAACCAGCAACAGTTGCAAATGGTTACTTTCCACAGGAAAGGAAGGCAGCCCTGTCAGTCCAACCCTCACATAGGCAACCTGGGCCTAGAGGAAGAGAAGAAAGATTTGCATCAAACGGAGCAGCTCAAGTTCAGCCAGACCAGGTAACAAAGAGAATAGGGTCGGAGACGAAAGATACTCGGCCTCTCACTTATCACGGCGCTGAGAACAAAGCAGAAACACATTTCTTCTAATTCAAAGGAAAATTTGAGTCAATCAGGAAAGTTACAGATTTCAACGAGCCCCGACCATACCAAAGATGGTTATTTAACGCTCGATGAGGAAATTAAAATTGACTTAAGAGTGATTGAAGATACTGTTTTACCAGGTCAATCTTATGGATATATCAAAGTTAGGCCCGAAACTCAGAGTGATTTCGAACTGGAGCGGAAGTGTATAATGACACCAGCTCTTACCAAAGGCCCATTGTATATAGCTAATACGGTTAGTCCCGTGCGTAATAACACAGTTGTCCTTAACTATATTAATTTGAGCGACCAACAATTTTCTTTGAAAAAAGGAGTGAACCTGGGAAACAGCTATCCGATAATTAGTGAGCCCATTGAAGCAAACCCAGACATAAGAGGACATCAGCGAATAGTCTCAGCCAATGTAGCCACATGCTCCAAAGGTCTTTCCAAGACAGAATTAAGGCAAGTGTACAGAGAGATCATTGAAACGAAAATGTCAAAAGAAGATGCCGAGAATAGCGTGTTAGAAAAACCAGAATACCTGGAAGACCTGCTCGAGCTTTTGATGAGTTTCATGATGTACTGGCATTAGATGATGACACCGTCCCGATTCTGCCCGCTTCAGAAGTTTGAAATGATACTTCCCAATCCCCTAAAGTAATTTTCCGTTAAACAGTATTCAGCCTGCCACACCTCGTACTTACAGGACATTAGATAATTCACAGATGCGGCATTGAAGAAGGGATATATCAAGGCTTGTCTTACAGCCCACATAGCTCACCATTACTAGTAGTAGCGAAAAAAAACAGCACACGGCCCCCAAGAATGTTTGGCATCATATAGGTACTCTCAACTCCCATATGCGTGCTTATCAAGACGCGTTTTTCCCTGCCGAAAGCATAGAAGAAATAAATATTTCATGCCTCGCTAGGAGCTCTCTCCGAAAGTTACAGTCATTTAGCCTGCCATTCACCTTCTAGGATGCGTGTATAACTTTCATAGAAAGTCAATCGAAGAAACTCAAAAACTATGGCGTTGTAGACAAGAAAAGGTTTAATAGTTTCAGTGGCCCACTCGACTCGACTCAGTTCGGGCATCAAGACAAAAATGCGCCTTCTGTGTTGTGTGATGTAGTTGGCCAATGAACCACGCGCTAAATCATCTCTAGGAATCCGTTGCACAGTCTATCTTGATGATGTACTAGTCCTAGGCAAGGATGTCCAGAACACTGGAAAAAATTTGAGAAAAGTTCTTGCCGCTTTTAGAGAAAAGAGAGTTGAGGGTAAACTGTCCCAAAGCTAGTTCAAGCTTAATTCTTACAATCTTCGGTTTTATGTACCTAGGTTCTTAAGATAGGAGAGATTGAAGTCTCTCCAGATACCCTCCACCAAGGTGGGACGATTAGATAGTTTGCATCCTCCTGCCTAAAAACAGTAATGTAAAGAGAGCACTCGAGAGTTTATGGTTTTCTCGTATTTCCGCATTTTAATAGAGAACTTTGCAGGCGTTGCACAGCCATTATATGATCTTTAATAATAAACGAAATGAGTGTCCCCATTTATTATGCGACGAACATAAGCAATCAGGCAGCGTTTCACCACTAAAGAAATAAGCGTTCACGCTGTCACAAGCTACCAGTTGACCCAAATATCTCCCGTAAATAGTGCAAGTATTCTTAGTGAAATTTACTAGATGCCTTAGTAAATATATGGCATGATTC
>JABUQX010084850.1:30000-31810 GCA_015478945.1 Trachelipus rathkii | reverse complement strand
CGAGAGATCTGCACAGGGCTGCGGAGCCGGAGTCGGAGGCGAAATCTTTGGGGTGCTTGGAGCCGGAGCCGGAGTCGGAGCCGAAATTTTAGGCGGACCTGGAGCCGGGGCCGGACGCGGGGTCGGAGCCGCAAAAAAGGAGGCTGCTCCGGCTGCAAATACAAAAATTAGGTAATTATTAATTTTATTACTACAGGTTATATATATATAATTATATATAATATATATTATATATATATATATAATTAATATAATATAATATATATATATATATTATATGAGATGATCATATATGATATATATATATTATATATAATAAATGTATAATATATAATATACATTTTAATATATGTATATATTATAGATATATATATATTATATATATATATATATATATATATATATATATATATATACATTGTATTTTTTTTTTTTTTTTTAAATTTTTATATATATTATATATATATATATATCTATGTAATTTTATATATATACGTAAATAATATATATATATATATATATATATATCATATATATTTATTATATATATATATATTATATATATATATATATATATTATATATATATATATTATATATATAATATATATATATATTCTTTTCAAAGATATTTTGCTATGTATGTTTATTATTCAATAGTAAAAAGGTTCGGTACTTCTATAGATAACTTTAATTAATTAAGTTTAATATCCTTAGAAAAATTATGTCAACTAAACCAAAATCGAAAACACTTCATGTACTTGAATATATTACTCACTCTGAAGATAAAAGTACTATCATTTGTCAATATGAAATAGTTTAACACAATTGATGGGAAACAGTCAGTTCGATCATGCACGAAAGAGTCTTCCTAACTATCAGTTACTCATGGGGTACCATACATCTTCTGGATCCTTTAAATTAATGCGACATTTAAAGCGCTCTCATCCCCAGACATTTCTGCATTGTTAAAAAGAAAGGTTGAAGCAAAAGTAATCAGGTAAACCTTTAATTTCAAAAACTCAGACTAAAGCAGAAACTTTTTCAGTTGCCAAAAACATCTTGTTTATGTCTATGTCAAGTGAAAAAATTCAAAATACAATTGATTATAATGGTTGTTAAAGTTTGATTAAAATGATACGTTGTAAAGACCAGGATTTGAAAGCACTATGTGGAGACATGGCTTCGAAAATGGAAGTCCCTTTAGACCGGGAAAATATTTGTAAAATAGTTCTAAGAAGAAGCGGATAAGCCAAAAAATAATCTTAAAAATTGCTTAAAGGGACGCTTCGTGCATTTAAAAATGGATGCTTACACATGGGCAAGGCTAAATTATTTTGCCAATAATATTAGATATGTGGACGAAGATAAAAACAAAATTTCTAAAACGTTAGCAGTAAAAGATACCAAATCGTAACATTTCAGCGAATATATCCAAGAATTTGTTACTGACGTTTTAAAAGAGCTCGAAATAACAAGAGGCAAGTAATTAGCTTAGTTACGGATAACGCATCAAACATGATCAGTACGATTGAAAAATTAAATAAGGACGATGAGGAACAGGAAGCTGGTAAACGTGATGCGATTTTTATGAATGCCAAATGAAACAAGTATAGTTATTTTCAAATGAACTTGAAACACAATAAAAGACTGTGTCAGCATGACGTTTAACATTGCACACATGAGGTGTGGAGTTCATATGTTTTACAAGTTAGAAGTGCGTGTGGTTCTCCACAATACTCTACAGAAATCTTATAAGCAAAGGCGAGACAAATAGCACAAAGCAGCACGTCCTGCAAATTAATGGAAGT
>JABUQX010084850.1:22500-27500 GCA_015478945.1 Trachelipus rathkii | reverse complement strand
TCAAGTCCCTCCTCCATGTCCTCCTCCTTCACGCTCCAAAAAGCGATATCGTCGGCGTATGCCAAAATACCCCATTCATTGTTCTTATCCCGTCCTGCTTTAAAATTCCATATAAGCTCTATCAAGTACGCCAATAAACAGCCATGGGGTGATAGATAAACATCTCTCCTGCGTCACCTCCGTCCTCACTAGAAACCTCATTTTCATGTCTCGTCCTCACCTTACACATACACACCTCGTACAATACATACACTCCTCGAAATTCCCATACTCCTTCTCTAGAAATCCCGACAAATCTATCTTAGGCACCGAATAAAACGGCTCTTCTATAAATCCATGACGGTCACGCTCACCGCTAGCATTGAATTCCCACTCTTCTCTACAATCTGCCTTAAATTAAAAAACCACGGATTAGATTGTTCCCCTTTCGTTCAATACCATCGCTGATCCCAGGCTTATCTTCTATCTCACCTCCGTCTTCTCTCTATCATTCGTTCTTATTCCTTTACTATACGATTTATCAGGAATATGCCCCTGTAAAGTTCACAAATACCAGAATTTCCCTTTCCCCATATATATCGGGATGATTATTGTTCTCCCCCACTCCTCTAGCACCTATTCAGCAGCTTTAGTATATACCTCTTTGTTTGGGCCTCCGCCTTCTTCACCAGCCCTATACCCACACCATCCTCACAGGTGCCTTCCCGTTTTTAGTCCTCGCAACAGTTACCGTACTCGAACTCTGTGCTTCGTAAACCTCCGTCCACCGCCAGTAGTTGCGGCGACAGTTTTGACCGGTGACAGCTTTTTCTCAAAAAGTAAAATAGCTATAGGTCTAAAACTTGGAATATAATGTATGTATGGGATAAGGACGAATCCGTGTAATTTTCAAGTCTGTAGGATGTATATAGAGGGTGGTCACCCCCGAGGGTGGACACCGATATTGCGCTTACGCCCTTGTGTCCAAATCCGAGATTGCGTTAAGCCTAACGAGAGTTGGGATCGAGTGTGATGACGTAATCTCGGCGCGGCCGAGATTACGTCTAAGTGCGCGAGAGCGCGCAACACACACACACACACACACACACACCACACCACACACATTAATATATTATTATTATATTAGGTTGAAGAAGTGGAAACACTTTTGAGTGTTTTAAAAATACCCCTTCTACATATCCCTTGTCACCTTCAAGCGTCTCCTCTGCGTCAGCGCCTTGGCTTTGCGTTTGAATCCGATTCAGTCTCCTTCGGAGACTTTTTGTGTCTGTCTGTGGTTTACCCCTTAGTCTTCTACAGCGGCAGCAGCTAGCAGCAGCAGCCGCAGCAGCAGCTCGGTCCGCAGCACCGTCGGTTCTGGTGCGCGATCGGGCCCACGGTTCGACTCGTCGTTCGCATCATCGCAAACCGAACGCAGGGTCCGGTAGATAATATGTGCGCGCTTGCGCATACACATACACATTATTATTTTATTAGTATTATTATAATTATTATTACGTCGAAGATTCGATTTCCGAAGGAAAATCCGAATCTGAGTCGAAATGACCCCTGTAAGGGTCGTTTTTTAACGCACTCCGACTCTGTATTCCACCGTGGCCGCTTCTTCGCATCCTGTTCTGAATCCGATATATATCTACATGGGTTAGAGTTATCGTATCAGGTTAAAATTTGGTAGGGTGTTAGATGGGGACGGTACCTCATCGTAGACGAGGTACGTCGCCGTGGTCTACCCCAAGGGGACCCACCCACATTAAAAATCGAGTGTTCGTAATTGCTGAAATTTGGTGAGAAGATTCAGAGTTGAATTTCTAGAAAGACTGATATGTGGAATCTGAGGAGTTGGCTCCGGCACCGGGGCTGGAGCCACTGCGGTGCCGAGTTAATAAGCAGTCGTATAACAACAATGTTGGTGTCTTTAAATATGTTATTGGATCGTAGATCTCGAATATGATTGTTATAAGTCCGTATAGGGTGTCTAGGACCCCCCATTAGGGGGATCTCGACTGAAAAAAAGAGCACAGAGTGCAAAAAAACAAAGGAGGAATGAAAGGATGAAGAGGAATGCGAAGGAAGAAGAATGAAGAAGGAGTCTGACTCACAGAGAAGTAGGAGTTGACAGATGCACCGGTGCTGGCTCCGGTGCGGTGGCGGGAGTTATTAAATATTTGTGTAATGTTACAATATTGGTGTCTTTAAATATGTTATTGGGTCTGTAGATTCGAAAATAATGGTTTCAGAAAACAGAAATAAAAAATAAATAAATAAATAAATAACATAATAAAATTTCTTACACTTTTTATGTTTATAACTTTACAATTTTACGTTTTTTACATACCCTAAAGCAGTAATCACTAAATCAACCACCATTGTCAACCCCATCCAGCCAACCCTTGCTGCCATTGTGATCATATTGATCTATTGATCTAAGGATCAAATTTTGAGTATCATTTTTGGAAAAACATAACATAAAAATCAAGTTCTTTAATACAAACATCAAAGCATCATATGTTGACGTAACAGAAGTTTTCACAGTAATAAAGGCTTACTCAGTTGACCATCTGAACTATGAATATAGTTCCCCAAAGACAAACTTAGCACATCTTAACAGGAATAAACCTGGTTAACGTTAACAAAGTTCACACTTAACTCAGTAAAGTAACTAATATAGCAAACAAAGACGTAACCTACTTACACTTTTCTAAAATATCGCTGTTATTTTACATTTAAGACTGTAATATTTACAAAAACATTTACCATAACCGTGTGTAATTATCATACAGACCAATGCGGTATCTCTACGTAACAAAGTTTTCACATAATAAAGCTAAACATGCATCAACTGAACTAAGAAAATAATGTACAAACAACAAACCTAACACATCTTAAGCAGGAATAAGAACAGTCAACATTAACAAAAGTACCCACACTTAACACTTGTAAAGTAACTAACATAGCAATGCAATTAAACGTAACTTATCACACTTTGTCAAGTCATGTCTCAACATAACAATGTTAATTTTACAATAACAATATGTTAATATTTAACAAAAAATTTCATATGTTCTTACCTAACCATCATAATACCTAATGGGTAAAGACAAACAATAGTAAAGTTTTAACCTCTGTAAAGCTAAACTATAAACATAACATACTTAACACACAACAACCAGACAAATAAACAGCCATCATCATCAATGTAGTCCAATAAATCGAACATACGAGGGAAAGTAAAACAAGTTTTCATATTTATAACATATAATTTTCATTGAAAAAGCGTTATATAATACATAAAACATATAAATACATAATAAATAATAAGTTTATTTTAAATATTTAATTCATCTGATCAGCGACATAAGGATTCACGTTGGGTAACGTTCTATATATCTCTCTAAATAAGATTCAACAATTCATTTAAAGGATGTTAAGTATACAATGCTTCACAACACTAAACCATTTTGTACGGCATATTTTTGATTCGCTAGCACTCATTTCTCATACAGAGTAGAAGTAAAACTTTTTCCAAACTGATCGTTTATTATACGCACTCCTGTATACTGTATTATAGCGGGAAACCACATGTTTCGGTATAAATATCATAGATACATCCATGTGCTATTGTATTATGTCCTCAAGTATGTCAACATCGTTAAGATGCAATGTTAATTCGTTTTTTATTTTAAGCAATGCTGTAATATTTTTAGATGTTCGAACTGTGAAACCTATACACGTACGCATGAAGGTCTCACAATCGTGGGGTTTCCAATAGTTGCGAACATCAAGGGTTTTAACACCGTCACATGATGAGAACGCAGCGTCTATTCTATTATGACCTCTCACACTGTCACCTCTGATAGATATTTCACTACTCGTCGAAACATTGGATAACATACCCTTATCCTCTAGCCATGCAGCAGCGATGTCGATAATCTTGATGAATCCCTCAGCACAAACGAATAAAGGTCTATTATTTGACCCTTTGGTAGGAATACAAGCAATGTATCGGTATCCATCTGGTTGACGATTAAATATAAATGACACACTGCTGGGAATAACGAAGCTCCTTGTGAAGATATCAACAACAGGTGTAGAGATGTGGGGAGATGACATCGTACCAGTACAGCGAAAAAATGTCCTACCTACTGAAGGAAATCGTATGCGTAAACAACCCTTATAAGTAATGAGATTCTTTCTTTCAACCCAATCAGCAGAAAGTAAACAAGAATACAAAGCGAACGAACGAACCATATCAGTTCAAGAGGGGTAATATATTCTCGTTCGACAACAACCAACAACAACAACAACAACAACAACAACACACAACAACAACAACAACAACAACAACACAACAACAATAACATAAGTCAAAGATAAGTTTTCTTTGGATACAACGCAATGAACATATGTAACGTAACATGTTTTCACATTAATAAGCTAACATAACATTACCGAACTAAGAAAATAATGCACAACGACGAATCTAACACAACTTAAGCACGAATAAACTGTTAACATTAACAAAGTTCCACCATTAACACCTGTAAAGTAACTGACATTGGTATACAAAACGAAACCTATCAATACTTTACCAACATACTCCAAATAAATTAACGTTTAATTTTACATTGACACAGTAATAATTAATCAAGAATTTATCATAACCTTGTTTAATTATCATACAGAGCAGCTGAAAGTATGCTCACGTAACAAAGTTTTCACATTAATACAGCTAACATAACATAACCTAACTAAGAATATAATGTAAATGAACAAACCCAAACACAACCATACGCATGAATAATACCACTAACATTCCAAACTTTCGCACTTAACAACAGTAAAGTACATAACAATTCGTCCAAAACGTACCTATTCATACTTTTTCAAGCATATCTCTGACATATCAATGTTAAATTTTTCATTAACCGCGTAATATTAAAAAAAAAGTTTAGCATAAACCTGTATAATCATCATACTGACAAAGAATATAATACTGACGT
>JABUQX010084850.1:2500-5000 GCA_015478945.1 Trachelipus rathkii | reverse complement strand
AGCAATCATAAAATTGAAAAATAATTTAAATTAAAATGTAAAGTTGTCTATTTGTTCAGACTGAAAGTTATATACTAACTTTGAGCTATTTGGTATTATTTCCTAAATGGCTTGATACAAACCGTCTGAATGAGCCTTCTTTAAATAATATAAGTATATTTAATATATATAATATATATACTATATATATATATATATATATATATATATATATATATAAGTATATATATATATATATATAATGGATTATAAAATATATATATAGTATATATATAATATATATATGTTGTGTGTGTGTAGACTGTGTTGGTGTTGTGTGTGTCTGTATGTTCTGTGCTAAGTTCTATCGTTATCATAAGCAAATTTAATAAAGGCTACTATATAAAGGTATAGGCTTGCATGTCAAATTCTTTAATCGAGCGAGAAGAGATTCGAGCTTTTGAACATGTCCTTTATTCGAGATTATTTTAAAGGCTTTTATCGGTTTAAATGTCTTTCTTTAAAATACAAAAAGAAAAAAAAACGGCAAAAATTATTATACTTCGAACTTGAATCAATAGACCAAGAAGCTTTATGGCTTCGCGTACTTTTATCCCGTATATTAATACTAATATATATATATATATATTATAGTATATATATATATATAATATAATATAATATATTAATATAATATATATATAAGTATATATATATATAATATATATATATATATATATAGTATATATAATAATATATCATATCAGCGGGCAATAGGGGTAGCTTTTTACAACTAGTAAACTTTTCCAATCGGGCTTCTCGTCTCTCTCTCTCCTCTCTCTCTCTCTCTCTCTCTCTCTCTCTCTCTCTATTAGTTATATAATATATATATACTATATATATAAATATATATATATATGATATATATTATATTAATAATATATAATATATATATATATAAATATAATACTTATATATATATATTATATATTATATAATATATATATATATATATATATATATTATGTAGTACTTTTATATATATATATATATTTATATATAATATATATATTATACATTGACGTATAACTATATATATATAATATATACTACCTAGTCTATTATATACCTCACATCTATTAATATCATATATTATATATCATACTATATACCGTATTTTATAGTATGGCTTGCATGTCCATTAATCCCTGTCCATTGAAGCTCGAAGTGTCAAATTTTTTTTTCCATATAGCCTGTTTCACACACAAAATCGTCGAAGAAAACGGGCGCTCTCGAGTGAGAAAGAGTTTCAAACATTCTTCCATAATTATTATATATAACTTGTTGTTTTCAGCTGCTTATTGCAAACGATGGAAAGTGACGAAATAATGTATGTTAATATAAGTTTGGTTTGTTAGTAAGGTTATGTTAGCGTCAAGTGATGGTTATTTTAAGTTACGTTTAGTAGCGATAGATTAACACTTTTTCTTTAATATTTTAAAGGTGTGAAGCTCTTTTATTGGCAATACAGATTTTATTTTACCTCAATACAGTTATATATTTTGATTTGTCCAATGTGTTCGGATTCTATGCAAATCGATAACGATTATGGATAAAGGACAGGTAAAAAAAAGACCATGATTCTACTAAACGGAGTCCTCACCTTATTTACACATGACATAGTATTCAGTCGCCTTAGCTTAAGACCATATTCTTCCAAAACTATCTTTAATTCTGGTTTATTTTCGACCTCAATTATTATTGAAGTATTCTGGCTAGATAACGAAGAGACGTTCGTTGAGTAATACTTACTCTGTAAAAATAATTTTAATACGATCCAGAACAGAAAAATCTTTTATTTGAAACGGGATGTTCCTGGTATGTTAGATGAAATTTAAGGTAATTTGGTACTTTTGGAAAAGGCAGTCAGCAGTTGCGAGATTATGAAATAGTTCTAAAAGAGCATTTGCAGATTTGCATTTCTTGAAGTCACTGTCGGAGTAAATATACTTAAGCTCCCAAATTAATGTTTTATAATCAATCAAATTTGGATATTTTAATTGCAGTGCATTAAATTTTTGCAGTGGAAAGTTATCGGCAAATTCCTCAAATTTTCTGACGTCGATCAAGTCGAAGAAAGAAAACTCTTGAATGTTGGAATATCTTTCCTCTAGACCAACTAGTATATTGTCTATTATTTCAAAGTAAATTGCTTTATAGTTTACTGGATATTTTCTTGTTCTAGTATCATGGGGGGAAATGTAAAGTTTCCTCCTTAATGTTGCTCCGTGTTTCATGGAAAATTTGTTCATACTCTAGGGATGCCGCAAGAGGACCGATATATATCGATATTGATATTATAGTTCTAAAAGAGCATTTGCAGATTTGCATTTCTTGAAGTCACTGTCGGAGTAAATATACTTAAGCTCCCAAATTAATGTTTTATAATCAATCAAATTTGGATATTTTAATTGCAGTGCATTCTATTTTTGCAGTGGAAAGTTATGTACGGGAAATTCAA
>JABUQX010084849.1:10000-30307 GCA_015478945.1 Trachelipus rathkii | reverse complement strand
AGAGTGATGAGATGATGAGTCTTTGCTCGTCTTGCTGTGTGAGGGTTAATATGCCGTTAGTGTCACGCTGTTGACGGACTTAAGCGCTTACTCGGAGAGCCCATTAGAGTGTAGTTCTACAGTAAGTCTCGTTTAGAATGTTCTTTCTCTCGCCAGTTCTTTTTTGTTTGATCTGTTTAAGTGTTTTTAGTTCATTTTTGGCAGTTTCATTTTATTTCTCTGCTGTTGTTAAGGTGGATTTTTGGTTTTTGTAGTTTTGTTCTGTGTTTTCTTCTTTTTTTCCTTTTCTTTTTTTTAGTTTTTTTGTTGTTTTTTGATTTCTTTTTTTTTCTTTCTCTGCAGATTTTTTAGTTTTTAAGTTTTTAGTTTTTTTTTTTCTCATTATTTTTTCTATTCTGTCACTTATAGCAAATTACGTATCTATCAATCCCACTCACTCGATTACCAATAGCGATGCACCTTAGAGTTTATAGTTTACTGGTTGGGGGACTTTCTACATCGATCCGTGCGACAATCCATCCTTAATACTCTGAAAGGTGAAACTTTTAATCCCAGAAGCCCGCGAAGCGAATTTACCGTTACACTCCGATGATCATGTCGTTTACACTGAGAGAGTAACTTCTTGTATACAGCTTTCAGCCAGCTGGAAATATTCCTTAATGAAGACACCTGCTTAAGGTTCAGCTACCAGCCTTATGACCCTTACAAATGTTACACTTTCAACAATTCTTTGTAAAACTTTATCGGTGAACGAGTTCGTCCATACACCAATCCCCAGCTCCTTAAGCCATCCGTGTGGGTTTACAGGCTTAAAAGATGTAGACTAAGGCATATTGACACCGTAGGCTATGGCGAAATCCTCCCTTAACGTAACAACCTACGAATTTTACAGCGACTAATGGGGATCCTACTTAATCAGGAGCGCTTCTACTCCCCAGGGTGGAGCTTTAAGTTGAAATTGACTAGTGGCTCGCACACAAGTTTGTGCTTTGAAATAAAACCTAAAAGTGGGTGGCTACGAGTAGCTCTCTCCACTCTCCGCCACCATCCCCTAATTTTCAAATCATTGGTGTTGAGACGAGACTATAGTTACTCGTACCGGCCAAAAAAAAAGTGGAAACTCAACAGGCTCACAGACATCTGAAATTTGAAAAATCACTTCTCTCAATTGCCGCAAAGTACCCATTGATACGGGTGGAGACAAAGATTTTTAACATTTACACCTGGTTTATCAATAGTTATAACGATTCCCAAACATTTGTGTAATCCTTCGCCGACTACTGCCTTGAAAGATTGTAGTAGGTACTGACTTTGCCACACCATACCCAGCTGTAGTAGGCAAGTATGAAAAATTTGCCCACCTTTTAAATTTCCAGCATTTCAATTTAAAAACGGATCAGTCTTCCCTCAAATCGACTGGGCCATCTCTCACACGCCCGTACGCGCGATTTTCGACGTTCTTATAAGGCACATTTATCGAGTGTTTGTTCTCGGCTCTTCTTACGATCTGATAGCTCAACTGTGCAGTGTACCGCTGATCAGCGCACGGGAAATTACACTACAAGATATACGTTGTCACATTCTAATTTATAGTGCTTATGAATACTAACAGCCCGATCCCTTTCGGCGTCTGCCTCTAACTCATTTTAGCGGTTTAACGAGTCGCTCCAGCACCAATCCTGATTTAAAGATTGCATACGGCTTACAAGGTCTGTTTCGTCTTGTTTATATGGAAATACCAGAGTTCTCGTCTGACCTAGAACTAGGTAGAAAACGTGCTTCCTCTACACCCGGTGAAACATCGAACGAGACTCGAACTTGGCGTATTACTTCCTGACATTCAGTAAGGGTTTCCAAGCATACGCTATGCCAGTACTGAATTAGAAGGATCACCTAAAAATAACAGAAGTGAAACGAAGGTTGATATTTAACACTTCACCTAGGTGGGAAAACTGCTCAGGGTCATTGTGGCCTGTACTATTCTACCACAACTTGATGACTGTAATGATTCTAGTCCTGATTCCCTGCAATCTCACATTCGATTTTTCAGTTCCCCTTATATAAAGCCAATTCCTCATTACGAAACTAATTCAAAGCTTATGAAAACTTAAACGTTTCCCGAATATACAGGTCATACTCGTACACACTATTTGTTGACCTCTAATGCCGTTTACTTTTTACATCAGGATTGACTTAAAGATCGCCCTCTTGAAGAGTCTCGTATAAATGTAATTTCAGCTAAAACCCAATAATCAAGTCGATTTTAGTTCATTGTGTTCAGACCCTCGGAATTCTAAAAATGATGTAATTTTACATACAATAAAAGAATATTTTTTATAATTGCGTTTCAGTGTATGATTCCTCAGCGTATTCCGTCTATTTTAAAAAGAAACTATAACGCATTTAACCTTAGCCCTGTATATACTATAATATAGATTTAATAATAAAATAAATTAAGAATAAATTTTCAATCCCCTATATATATATCCACTATATATATATTATATATATATATATATATATATAATAAATATATAGTATACTATATATAGGTATACCTAACTATATATCTACTATATACTTCTATAGTATCATAGGCTTATATCTAATATATATATCGTATAAATATTAGTCCTAGCTATTCACTATAATATATATATAACCTCCCATACTATATATCTCCTTAGACTTTAACGACATTGTTCCTCATTTGGAAAATACAGTTATGTACACTTTCACTTTAAAGAGTACTAGTTTAAGCCTTTACGAGCATTCCTAGTACAGTGGGTTACCTATTTAAGGCTTAAAATACACGCCATCAGAGCTAAACATGTGACGTATAAAAAACTAGACAGTCAAGGCAAGTTTATTCAGTGTGTTTCAAGGGTTGCATCGTATTGGCTGTGAATTAACATCGCTACAATTGTATATAATACATCTTAATATATTATCCGATTATGTTCGATAAATCTCTTTGAATAATATAATTCACCTCTTTATCTAATTAAGCATATAATATACTATATAATATATACTATATATACTTCATTAATATATATATACCTATATACCCTATATATACATATATATATCATATTATATTTACTATACTATATATTCATTTCTCTGTTTAGTGTTTTACACCCAGTGAAGAATTGTAAGAATGAAGAAAAACGAAACACCTATGCCTGCAAATGATCAAAACGGTGTTTAAGCGTACTTTCAGTGGCAGATCGGTAGAACACTGTGGCTGAGTGCCCAGTCTCGTGGAGTAGTCGATCAGGTGGCAATTAGTAGACCACTGCTGTGCTGGGCCTATGAAAAGGCAGTGCAGGTAGATAGATGAACGATCAGACAGAATACCCCACGCGTCAAAAGGGTAAATGTCGTTAAATTATTTATTCTTATTATTATTATTATTATTATTATTATTATTATTCTTATTATTATTATTATTATTATTTTATTATTTAATATTATACTTTCTCCTTTTAATTTGCACAGCGCTAAGGTCCTTAGGCCTATATGAGATCGACAATACCTCAACGACCCTGAAACAGTGAAAGCACTAATGAAGTTGATCTTGAATCACTCCATCTCTACGGATAGTGACGATGAAATATGTGCGAGTGCTACATTGAAAGCTGAGAGAAAGACGGCTTATTCTTAATCCTCAAGCTATTGATAATAGGATTCAACCTAGAGTAAGTTTTTTCCGACGTTGTACTGTTGGTTATTTACCAATAGATATTTTAATACTACTATATATATAAATATATATATATATATATTATATATATCACCCTCACTCTCTCATTATATTATATAATATATTATATTAGATTTCTATATCATTATAATATATATCCATATATATAATATTATCTATTACTTTAATATATAATATATCTATGTATATATTATACTTATAATACTATACATTACGAGTGTGATAATGTTGAATAACGTCACGGACATGTGTCAATAAAAGTCAGAGGTGGACGGATGCAATTAGTCCTGTTAGAGAAGAACTGATATCGAAACTCCTCGAGCGACGAAGCTTCAACGGAATAATGAGGAACGAGACAGAACAGAAGCATCAATCAGTGGATACGACCGAGGCAGGTGCTGCACCGCTTGTTGGAGGAAGTATTTCTACAAGCCGATCCAGTAGCGAAGGAAATCAAGGAACGGTATGTGCATTTCAAGACATGATTTTCCTATATAGCTCTATAGCAATCTACATTTAGTTTTTATATTTACATACATGTTTTCTTTCCTCTATAGATTACACACAGGAAGCGCAACAGTCCTAATAAGAAGAGGTTAATCTCCAAACATGAACGTCGCAGACTTCGTCGTAGCGCTGATGCCCCAAACCGTAACGTGTCAACAGGTCGTGGTGCAGTAGGTGGTAAATCCAATCCCGATCGTACAGGCCGTGATTCCTCCGATCCTTCTACACCTCTCAATGCTGAGACGAAAAAACAAGGAAAGGTAAGCATATTTCAAAATCTGGAATACGTATATATATTACCCCTGTAACAGTCTACATTTAGCTTACACGTTCTTTTTCACCTTTCATCAGAAATCATCTGAAGCACCGCCCCGTAAACAATCAGACTTAAATACTGTTGAAGTGAATGAATCTCCAAATACGCGTGAAAGATGCCCCTGTTCCGCATTTAATCTGAAGCGAAATATCCCAACTTCGGAATCATCGGTAAGTTACAATCAAATTATTCTATATATTACTGAAAAAATATTAATTGAAAAATATTGTTAACATACTAGTATGCACACAGTTGTTGTTATGAATTTTCAATTCATCGCCCAGACCCAAACGCAAGCAGAAAGGGAATCCCCAGACCCGGCTGTAGGCGACGGGTCTGATGCGGGCCCATTCACGCTGGTTGAGGTGTTTCATGCTCACGATAAAGAGAGGAGGTTGGATGAACCAACCTGCAACCTTTCTCAACTGAACTTATGAAGGTAACACGTGAAAGGGTCTAACGCCGGTACTTCAGGGACTATCAGATCATGCGACCGCTTCAGAGTGCGAATCGACACCAGACACGGATCTTTAACGAAAATCGTGACATTAATGAGGTTGCTAGTAGCTTGTCGTACACAGCGCCTGATAGAACAGGTGAGATAGCCGTAGTGGACATATCGGGAATATAACCCTTCGGTACGGTTTCCTTTTTTACGGATAGGAAATGGGGGCCAAATTCCACATCCCGCATTACTCAATGAAAGAGATTTCCCGCCCAATCTGGCTAAGATTATCCTGTCCGGCCATCGTTTTCCTAGAAACTGCCCTTTCAATTCTGGTGACCCAAGCCATGTTTGGAATGATTCATGTAGATGTACAGATATGTCATAATCCAGAGTCTATATTTGGACCACCTTGACCGCCCTTCGTGCTGTGACTTTATACCACCCCCCACATGAACACAGTACACTTAGGCATAAATAACGATGATAGGATATAAGAACCAGTGTGGGAATGTGGGTTCAGCGGCTTATAGCTGCATGCTATACCCAGCTTCAACACCTCACTGTACCTATAACAAACCCAGACGAATCTTCACTCTAAATTAACGCATACATTTAAACCCAAGAATCTACATAAAATAGGTGGCGAGATTGCAACTCGGTGTGGACTGACTTAATGAAGAACCCCTAAAGGCAGATGATTTTGCAAGTAATAAGCAAACACATTAGGACGAGGGAAGATGCCTATTGCCGTAATATTCGGTTTTGCTAAAGGTGCGAACGCCAGGTAAAACTGCGAAATATGTTTAACAACCACAGAAACACCCGCATATAGGGACTAGCTCTCTTTTGTAATAGGATATGATCCCGAAGACGCATTATATATCCTCTTTCCAAGGAGACTCTATCAAAGCATAGCTTATAGGTAGTGTAGAACCTAAGAATATCATGGGGCCAGTTTTTGTCATCAATGTTATAGCTTCACCGACCATTTAATTAATTTCATTTACAAATTGCATGCTAAGTTTAGATTGCGGACAATGTCTTAAACTTATAAATGTCCAAAGCCCTTTACCGGGCCGACCTACCATCTACACTTTTAAATTGTGATAAACCCTGCAATACAGGGATTTCTATAATGAAGGCTTGTCTTCTAAACTGCATAAAGCACCCCTCACCGCAAGTACCTTACGTATGTACACTGTGCCGATAATGAGATAGTAGAGACCAACGAGGCGTACACCGACACGATTGCATGCATATTAAATGTGGACTGTGCTTACGAAAAGTCATGCGAATAGAAGGTGGATAATCACCAGTGTTTTTATGAAGAAAATATCAAGGTTCCTACAGATGTCTTCTTCGCAAAACGTAAGGACTACCCTTCACTTTTTTATTAATGATATCGAAACCTAATAATCATAATAGTCGTGAAGGGGAAGGAGGACAGCACCACAAAACGGACCTATGCTTCCCTCTATTCTAGTGAGTAATGTTAGTTATGGCAGTGATTGTGGAGAGAAAAGACCCTAGACAATTCAAGCCCGCCAATGCGTGGAGTTGCATCACGGTACCGGCTCGACTGAAATAATTCAAATTGAATCTGGAAGCAAACAGAAGAGTATGAGAAAGTGCACCCGTCGATCTTGTCCTTTTCTCAACTATATTATTCAGAATTTGCTAAAAAACACAGAAGTCAAACATACCTAGTTTGCAGCTCATATATGGCGGTAAGTTTGACAATCAGTTTGTTTACAGCAAACTGCTTTGCCAGGCCTACCGTCCACTCCATATCCTCCAACCCTGTGAAGCGACGTGGAACCAAAATAATAACTATGACAGCTAACCACAATATCCAGTCTTAAGGACACGTTAATGTCCTCTATTATGCCTCTTCCTTGTGCATGAAAAAACTACCTAAAGTGCATGGGTCCCCTTACCACCGGTGAAGCTTTCTACCAAGGATTCTTTCTTATGCGTTTTCTTACCTCGAGAAATATAAAATTACAAGGGTAAAATTCCGGATAAGGAAACTTTTGGCACATCGATCGGACAGTGGAAAGGCCGATTTTGAGACGTTGGTAATCAAACATTTACATCAACCGGACTACGATATATGAAGGAATTATTTCTTATTGTGAGTACCAACAGGATGTTAATATTCTAGCGTCCAATCATTCGAGAATTCAGGGACATCTTCCTTAAGGATCATAAGTTGTACTGCCTGCTGATTGTTCTATCCGCCATTGCTTGCATTATCATTTCCAAGATTATTAATCCCGCTTTCCTTCAATGCTAGGAAAATACATTGGCCATATAGGACGCACTGATGATTTCAACTACTCTCATATCCATGGACGGGGTGAAATGGCTTCGTTTCACTTGGGATGCTACAAGGGTTATCGAAATCTGTTTACACATGCCAAGGACTGGTCGCGCGAGCGGTAAATTAAATCAAAAACAGGTTACCTAAAGCCTGACGGATAACGTTGAAATTCTGCTGATAGACTACGTCTTCCCCCTTGATCATTAATGAGTTCTTGCTACCCCACTCAACGTTTAAATGACAACGATAGAACTGATAACCCGTCCACCCCTCCTCGCATCTGGTCACCGTCATGAAAGAGATTGTCCTACTGGCGGGCGGGCATCGGCGGGCGGGTCCGCACACTCTGTCCAAGGGTCCAGGATTCATAGGTTAAGACATCAAAAAAGGGCTAAGCCCCTAAAAACACACAGAACAAAAATTACCGTGGGCAAAAAATTGACCCACGGTCGAAAAAAATTAGGAGGGGGGTAAAATAAGGGGGGGTAATACTTCGTACGAATGCCGCAGTCGCATTCCGCTCCATTGGCGGCACACCTTTCTTCGAAAGGGTGCTAAAAATTTGGGTGGGCGATAAAAATTAGGGGTGCCAGAAAATTAGGGTTGCTCAAAAAGTCAAGGGCAGTCACCCAGGTCAAGCGCCTAAAAAGGTCAGGAGGCGAGGTAAAATCCACCCTAGGAAACAAACGTGGCGTCAGAACACCACACCGTTTTGGTCAAGGTTAATTTATTTGTGTGCAAATGTTAGCCCATACTCCACCTATGCCCTATCGTTTAGTTAAGTTTTTTTTGGAAAAAACAGGTGTGGTGATTAATAATTGTTAAGGTGTGGGATCCTAACAGAGTAATTCGCCTTGTAATTTGGTCTCATAGTTCCTTGGGACGATTTTTATAAAAAGTGAATTCAAACAATCTGCGTTGTAGGGGGGTCAAGTACCTGTATGATAGGTGTCATATGATTAAGGGTTAATTTTAGTGATTAAGTTGTGATCGTGTGTAAAGTGTGAGGCAGAATTTTGGTGCATCAATTTATGAGGTCTTGGTTATGTTTGTTTTTTAGCGTCTAAATGAAGTTCATTTGTTTCTTCCCAATGTAGGCAGAGTTACAGTTAAAACAGGGGATTTTGCGTACACGACATTGGGAGCACTTGTTCTTTGGGGAGTGTAAATTTAACCGTAAACCTTACTTTGTTAATCCCTCTTACAGCTCAATTTTGGTTCTGTCTTCACCCATAGCTAACCAACACAAAATTGGCATTCTTTCCTTCCCTTTTTCTCTAAGAGCAAATTACGTATATGTTTCCAACCCTGTTCTTAGCAAAACTGAACTCTAATTTTATCCATTCATACCTTCGCAACACTTTCTTACCCCCAGAACAACATCAAAACCCCCTGTTCCCTCTCCTTAAAAAAGCCAACATAAATTTGTACAACCCAACCATTGGGATTTACCCAACCCAAATCCTTTTCTTATCTACCCGTCCCAACATTTACCTACACCTCTATCCTAAGATCTTCCTACCCTGAATCTTTAAGATACTTACCGTCTTCTAATAACATCTTCTCTCAAACCGGAATTTTCAACCATCCCAACACACACTCCCCAAAACATCTCCCAATGTGTGTACAAAATCAATCCCCTGTTTTAACTGTAACTCTTGCTACATTGGAGAACAGATGACTTCATTAGACGTAAAAAACAACATAATCAAGACCTCATAAATGATTCACAAAAAATTCTGCCCTCACCTTCCACAGATCACAACTTAATCAACAAAATTCTCCACCGTTAATCATATGACAACATATCCATACAGGTTACTCTGAAACCTCCCCTACAAAACCGCAAATTAATTGACTCATCACATTGGTAATAACCAAACATCTCCCAAAACTATAACAAAAATTACAAGGCGACAAATACTCTGTTAGAGTCCCAACACTTTAAGCAAATTATTAATCACGCACACCTTTTTTCAAAAAAAATCCTTAAACCGATCAATACATTATTATTAATTAACTTCCTGAAACTTTATTTCCTTTCCTATTATATTTCTTCATTTTATTACATTTTTCATTCGATTTAAATTTTAAAAAAATTTCCCAGTCTTCAACTCACTAGCGTTCGGTTCAGACAGAGGATCCAGCACGGATCAAAAGCTAACGCCCTTCACAATCACGAAAGACTGTCTCTTGTCCAATATATACTTTGTACCATAATCAATTGATGTTTTTTAAGCATTACTTCAGGCCTCCCTAATTATTCTATATATATATATACTCTAGTAATATTATACCTATTATTATATCATACTATATATTATCCATCTAATATATATATTACTATTACCTCACTTATATATAATACTACTATATAGTATATATATATATATATATATTACCTATATATCTATACTATATAATTATCCTTATACTAGTAATACTATATATATTATTGATAATCTCCGAATTAATTCCACCCATTAACAGTTAGCCCACACTTAAAGGGTGGCCATGGGGCAGCTAACTTCTGATCTTTCTCCAATTTTTTATTGAGGTATTCAGAACATGTCTATTTTTAATGTCTCAAAATCTGTTTCTTTTTATATTTCTGCTCGACATAATAATCACTTCGACACAATTAACGCGGTTTATAAAAATAGTTATAGTCCAAATTTTCATCAAACTTGCATGAAATGTTTAAATTTAGGAATCCATCGAACTGTTATGAAGAGTTATTCGTATTCAAGAAAAAAACTTTGAAAAATAACACCCCCCCCCAAAAAATTAGGAGTAGCCAGAGCTCATATTTGTAACATATTTCAATGGATATATTTTCAGTATTTATATATATATATATACTATTATACTATATATATTAGTATATAGTTATATATATATATAATATATACTATATACTATATACAGTGATGGTGTGTGGGTTTGATGGTTAGCAACAGAAGGAATAAGGTATTTTGGGGATGAGTTTATTAGTAAGGAGAAGGTAATCCGGGTACGAGTGAAGAAAGTTAATATATGGTAAATCTGCAGGTATAAGGATGAAAATTACTCGGTGAAATTGATGCACAGCAGCGGAGGCGAGTACTGGTGATTGATTGGATTTCGTAAGTTGTGTAATAAAGCGGTTATGGAGGGTATAGTTCCAAGGGCATTGGAGGAGAGCGGTAATAGTACACCTATATAAGGGTAAGCGGAGAGAAAGGGGAACTGGTAAAGAAATTATAGGGGAATAACTAGTTTTATTGAGTGTTGTAGGGAGGTATATGCTGGTGTGTCTTGGTCGAAAGAGTGCGTCGAGTGACCTGAGGACTGATTGGTGAAGAACAAGGTTGCGTTTAGGAAGAGCCTAGAGGATGTGTGGATCAATTCTTTACATTAAAACAAATGATTGCGAAAAATGGGGAGAAGAAGAATAAATTATATTTAAGGTTTATGGATTTGCAACAGGAGTATGATAGAGTTAATAGAAAAGCTTTATGGCAGTTGTTAGTGAATATATGGTGTTGGTGGTAATCTTCCTAATGTGGAATAAAAAGTATTTATGACGATAGTGAAGGCGTGTTGTAAGAATAATGGTGTCAATGTGGATTGGTTTAGGATTAATAGCGGGGTGAGAGACCGGGTTGTGTTATATCTCCTTGGTTATTCAATTTGTATGCGATGTGGGTTATGAAAAGAATTGAGTGGGTGATGGCAGGAAATGTGTTAGCACCATTTCGCATGGAGAATGGAAGATGATGGAGGGTGCCCTACCCTATTTTATGCGTGATGATTCCTATGGTAACTACGTGTGGCGATCTGTACCAGCCGCCAGTTTAAGAGAGGATTCGGTAGACGAGACCTTTGGCGACAGGTTCGTAATGTTCAAAAAGGAAGGGGTTTGAAAAGTAACGTAGATAAAGTAAGGTTATGGTTGTGAGTGAGGACAGTCCTCACTGTGTGAAGTTAATGTTAGATGGTGAGCAGCTGGATCAAGTTTGTGTCTGAGTTTAAATTATTTAGGGTTGTGTTGGATGAGAAGGGAACGGAATGATGCACCCGAGTGTAATAGGAAGCTTGTGAATGAGCAGGAAGCCGTTGCGTGGTGCAATTAAATCCGTTGGTGAATGTAAATCCGGGACAAGTCTTGAGTGCGCCAGGTTTGTCTTACATGAGGGTAATGTGTTACCCTGTGTTTATCTTGTATTGGTAGTGAGGACTATCTGGTCTGCGAATAAGAGTATATTGATAATAAAAGTCAGTGTGTTCACTCACGATGGACAACTCTGTAGGAGCATGCCTCAGCTAGGTGTGAAAGAATTAAATAAACTGAAGGAATGACACATTACTTAGGAGAGTTGTGTGGTGTGAAAAAGGGGTACAATGAAAAGAATAAATGAAAGTAATGTTGAGATGGTTTACTACAATGTGGAAAAGGATGAATGATAGTTTGTTGGTTAAGCGGAATGTATAGTGGTGAGTGTGTTGGAACGACCGGCTGGGAAGACCCTATAGAGAAAGTGGAAATCGAGTCGGTGACCGAATGTCTGAAGGAGAGAAATGTGAAGTTTTGGCAGAGGCGAGAATAAGAATGCATGATAGGAGAGAATGGGGGCGACGAATGTATGGGGCATGGTTGTGGCCCACGTGGGCCAGGGAATGAACCCTTGCATTGACGATTTTAAACCATAAGTGAAGGGCCGGTCGCGTCCATGAAAACTCTAGGGTTTGATTTTCTGTCTGTGACGAGTTTTTCACTAATTAATGGTACAGAGGGGGTCGGTAAGGCTGGGATTCTTCTTTTCAGACATTTGGTCAATACTCTCCTCCCTTGCTTTCCTTTCCCCGATGCTTGCCCTAGCGCAACCTTACTCCGCAGTCTTTGAGGAAGAAGAGGTAGGTAAAGAAAGAAAGAAAGAATATAAGTACCTATATATATATATCTATATATAATATATATTCTATTTTACTCACCCTATATATATAATATATACCTCCTATCATATATATATATATATATATATATATATATATATCTATATATCATATTATATATATATTCAGTTATATATTACTTTTAATAGGTAAAAACATTAAATCCGCTAGAGTTTTGTAAGGTAATGATAAGATTTGGGTTATAGTCGTTGTATTAAACAATTAAATCCTTAATCTAAAGATACTGCGCGCTAACAATTAGCGATTACAGCGCCTAAGCCTATAAAATTATATATATATACCTATATATATATATATATATATATATATATCTATATATATATATCTACTCTAATATATATATATATACTATATATCATACCTGATATATCTACTCATATACATTATATAGTACTCATATATATTATATATAATATTTCCTTCTCATTTATTATATATAATATTTATAGATATAGGCTCACAAGTGAATTTGGAGTGCCAATTTTTTAATACAAAAAAAAATACCTTTATTTCCCCTCATATATTCGACAAAAAAAATTATTGCTCCCTAAGAATTTATTGTTTTTTGAAGCTTAAAAAATTAAAAGATGCTTTGATTTCCAGCTCATTCTCGTTCCTTCCGTTTCTTTGTTATGTGTCGTTAAACTGTTTTAAACTTATTAAATTATTATTTTATAGGATATTATTTTTATAGTTAGGATATTATTTTAAGGAAAGCTTTTCAACAGGGATTGTACGAAAAAATTCAAATGCAAAAAATCAATTGATTTTTTTTACATGATTTTTTATAAAAAAAAAAAAAAAAAAAATCAAGATTTTTTTTTTTTTTTTTTTTTTTTTTTTTTTTTATATTTAATATTTAAGTGATTTAACTTCAGAAGAAATAAAAAATAAAATAAAACTATATATGTATATTATGAAGGTTTTAATATATTTTTTCAATTTTCATCTATTTATTCAAATTGAATGGGAGTCTGCAGCGCCTAGGCCCTATTTTATGAATGTTTATAGCTAACCGAAGTAAAATTTATGGTAAACACAATTTTTTTTAATTCACAGTTACTTACCCTTCCTGATTTTCCATTTTGATCTATATAGAATGAATAAATCACTTAAGATAATACTCATATCGAAACTTAAAAAAAGTTTGTTTACAAATTATATTTCGCGTGACGTCACGAATCTGAAAAAAAATCACCAACCCTGCTTTTCAAGGTGTTCAGTGTAAATATGTATGAAGATTTTGATCCATTCTGAAAATATCTAAAAAGTAATGTTGGTCTTTACTAGGTTCGGTGCACACCGAGAACAGCAACAAAGGTTGGGGAAAAACACTCATGAACCTGCGCGTGTGTGAGACGGAAAAAACACCTCATGAAAGAGCATGACAAGAGTAATGAACGCACAAGGTCTTCGACCATGTGTACGTAGGTGTACGTAGGTACCGTAGGCACCTACGTACACCCACGAAACAACGTGACGGCACCCAAAATACCAAAAGTATGTAGGTGCCTGTGGCACCTACATACGGGCCGAAAATCTAATATATATATATATATACCCTATTCTGATATTCCATATATACTATATATATAGTATATATATATAGTATATACTCTCATACTATATATATTATCCACTATATATATATATATCTATATATTATATATATACTATATATTATATATATATATATAATCCTATATATATATATATACCTATATAATACATATATCGGGTATAAAGGTATGCATTACCACTTATATATATATCATAATATATATATAATATATATTCTTTATACCCTATATAAAATATATTGCTCATATATATAATACTTATTATATATATATATACTCCTATAATTTTTTTCTATATACTATATACTATATATTATATCTCATATTATATATATATACTATATATATATATTCTATAAGTATATATATATTATATAATACATAATAGTATATACTACTACTATATATATATCCTATTATAATATTTAACTTTACCATTATAAACTGCCCTGCTTTCACATGTTGTGAAAGGATTATGAACAAATGTAGGCCTGCCCAATCTTCGCTCAGAGAACAGTTTTTACAGTCGAAATTAAAAGTGCAGAAAGTTTCATTCAGAAAGTTAGCAGAAATTGTCCAGCCTTTTTCATCTGATATAATGTAGGTGCCATTCGATGATGCTTCAATTGACTCTGAAATTAAATGTTGGAATTAATATCATGGTTTTGTGGAGTCAGAGAGTCAGAAGTCAAAGATTTTGGATGGAGTCGATGTCGGAATATTTGGAGTAAAAAAAAAAAGTCGGGATTAGGAGTCGGATCGAAATTTATCAAAGAAAGAGTCGAGTGGGAGTATCAATTTAAAATAATTTCAAATTTCTTTCTTTCTCTCATTTTATTTTAATTTCAATACTCTAGTCACTAGTGGAAAGGTTCTCAAACTTTTTCATGTTAAGTACCCTCAAAGTTATCAGATTATCGTTCGCCCTTAAAATGACATGATGCAAAATGGTAGTATGTTAAGACTAATTAAACCTGCAATATCATCGCAATGTATATTAAGTACCTCAAATTGTAATGACTGAATTAAACAGTTAAACATTAACGCAATGTATATTAAATACCTCAAATTGTAATATTAGACTGTATTAAACAGTTAAACATAAGCAGCAGCAGCAGCAGCAACAACAACAACAACAACAACAACAACAACAACATCACAACAACAACAACAGGAATTAAACTTTGATTACTTTATTACCAATTAACATTAAACCCTAATGTGAAATGTGTGCTTATTTTCTGCAAAATAGTTTTTAAATTCTAGGAGAATTATTAGATAGACATACTCGAAAGTTACGCTCCACATTAAGTCATAATCTATATATAGTTTTCACGTTCAATATCGTTAAAAATCCTTTCTTACACAGATAAGCACTAGGGAACATCAGCTAAAATTTCCGTTCAAAATAGCATTAGCTACTTTACTTATTTTAGACCAGAAATTGGTCTGTGAAATTGTTTCATTTTGAGACTTTATGGAAAGTATTTACACACTCCTTGTTGCTAAAGTGCGAGTGTTAATATAATATACAATAAATGTTTACTATATATATATAGTATGTAGTATTATTAATACTATATATATGATATATATATTATTATATATATTACTATTATATATTATTTATATATATATATGTTTAATAATATATATAATATATTATATAATATATAAATATATATATATATATATATATATATATATAATATTTTAATTTTTATTAATATTTGCAATGGTTTGCCACTTGAGGTTGTTGAATGCGATTCAGTTCCAACATTTAAGAAAGGATATATGGATATTGGTTTGGGTATCAATATATTTTATATTTTGGACTAAGCCAAATTGGCAGGCGAGGTATTTTTAGTTACAGTAGTTTTTAAGGTTTTAATCATGTTGATGACTATAACAAACTATTATTAAGCTATGTAGTTTATGGTCATGCATGATATTTTAGCCATAGTTTTTACTTTTAGTGATAGACTTTGCATATACTATGTAAGTTATTGACAACTTTTAGGGTGCATTGTGGATTTGCATGAGCATGTTTGGTGATTAGTTCTATTCGGTTGACTGAGACAGTCTCGATAGGCCATTGTGGCTTCTTACTGTTTCTATATTTCTGATGCTTCTAATGTTTCTAATAATGACATAGAAGTTCCTCAAATTCAATTCAAATTACAGGTAACTTTTGACATTGTTTGCTTTGGATTAGACTTTCGCTAATTATCTAACTACCCCTGTAATCAGTTAAGCCAACCCCTATAGCCGTTTTCAAATCTCAGTCTGACAAACCCTGCTCTAGGGCCTAGAATTTAAATAGAAAATTTTTTATTTTAAGACTATGTTGAAAAATAAGTTCTGTGACCAGTTTGAGATGATGTTAGTTGTAGATCCAGATTGTTCAATTAACTGTGCTCTTCCGGCTTGTTCAATTTGATATATCCTTTGATGGAATTTCCACGAATTTACTTCCTTCAAGTGACCCAACCTTGTGTCAATCATTTATCTTCTTCCATACTTATACACTTTTCTAATAAAATTTCCTTCACTCCATCAAGCTACCTCCATTTGGGTTTGTCAGTTCCTCTTTTGCCTAATACCTTCGACGTTAAAACCTTCTTCATCGATGTCTCATCATCCATCCAAAGTACATGTTCAAACCACCTCCGTTCAACTTGTTCTGCTGTTTTTCCACCAGAGAACTGATCTAGCAGCATATTTCCCTTATCCTTGTATTAATAATCCTATCCTTTCTCACTCTAAAAATATCACGCAAGTCTTTCATTCGTAAAACGTCAATTCCTTTTCTCAGCTTAGTATTTAATGACCATGCTGCACAACCATACAAAACAGTAGGAACATAATCACGTTCAAAAACATTTATTACCAGCTTCCTAATTATATTACCCTTTTTCCATATTTCTCAAAAAATACATTACTCTCTCTCTCTCTCTCTCTCTCTCTCTCTCTCTCTCTCTCTCTCTCTCTCTCTTCTCTCTTTAATCTCTCTCTCTCTCTCTCTCTCTTCTCTCTCTCTCTCTCTCTCTCTCTCTCTCTCTCTCTCTTCTCTTCTCTCTCTCTCTCTCTCTCTCTCACCTTCCACAACCCTAAGACCAATCTCTTATTTCATCACTTGCAAATCCCAATTTCCATCCCAATATATCTAAATACTATTGTTTCCGCAAAACTTTCACCTTGCGTCTGTTGTATTTTTTCACCCTTGATGTCAAATGATTATTAATTTTATTATTATTATTATCTTTATTTGTATAGTGTTATAATGAATATCATTATTACAAATGAATATGTTTTAATACTATATTCATGTATATTATGATTATTTATTTTATTATTATTATTATTATTATTATTTATCTATCTATCTATATACTATTAATTTTAAGCATGCAGTTTTTGTACCCTGCATCTTCGACGTTTTATTTTGCCCATAAAATAACGATATATCGATATATATCAAAAAAATTATATACAATTATATACAAAAAATTAATTTTAATCAATATTTATTCTACATCGAATATCCTATAAAATAAACCAAGAATATATATAAGAAAGAATATTACAATAATTATTTTGAACTTCACAAAAAATTTAAAATTAAAATTATAAAAAATTTAAGTTTATATATATATTATAATATAGTATATTATATATAATATATATATAAATATATATATATATATAATATATCACCATATATATATATATTAATAATATATAGTATATAATTAAATAGATATATTAATATTAGTATAATATTATAATATATATATTATTATATATATATATATATTATAGGTTATATTATATATATTATTATATAATAGTTATATTATATATATATTATATTATATATTAATATTATATATATATATTATATTATATTATATTATTTATAATTATGATGTATGATATATAATATAGGGTGCCATTGGTTTAAACCATGTTTTAAACCACATAAAAAAACCAATGGCCTTTAAAACATTAATAAAAAAACCTGCACTCAAAATATTTAGAAAATGGTATTATTAATTGGTTTTATTAGCTTTTGTTTGATATGGTTTTTCTCAATTTTTCAATCGATAGAGTAATACTGATAAATGGTCAATAAAAAACTTTCTCTTGATTTTATTTATTGTGAGTATAATGATTATTATAATTATATATTATAATATATATATTATATATATTATAGTATATATATATTATATAAATATATAATATTATATATATATATGATATATATATATATATAGTACCGTATTTATATTTATATATTTAATTATTATAACTATTATATATATATTTATATATATATATATATTTTATATAATTTTATTAATTATATTATATTTATATTATTTTTTATATATATTATATTTATTATTTATTTATATATTATTATTATTATTTATATTGATACATATATTTATATTTAATAATAAAATAATATATAATAATTAACCTAATAATAATGAGATATTAGTTAAATATTACCATCACTTTAAAGCAACTTTACATGTCGGGTTTTCTATCCTGTTGCGGCTTGATTTCATCTACCAATCAGATTGCCACAATTTCAAAAAGATTTATAATAATATCTCATTCTGTGGAGATGTGTGGCCACAGCATCAACCAAGCTAGAAGGAAAAGGACTGTAAACTAAGTGATGATGTTTATAATGTGGAAAAATATGAATATGGAGCTAAAACAGCAGTTTAATCCACCACTCAACAGACAAGATTTATAGCAAAAAGTAAAGAAGGAGGTATTCATCTCAGCATTGTAGTAACAAGAAGCTCACTTATGGCAGTATATTTTTAACCCAGGATTCTACCACAGTACTTCAGAGGATGAGTATTCAAAGCAGTGGAATTTTATGGATAAAATTAAGAGGCAAATTCTCCTGCCATTTTTCATAAAAGTACCTATTTGATGAGTCTTCTGGTTGTGTCATGCAGTTTGACTCTGTTCATTCTTTGGTACAGATCTCTCAAGAAAATTAGATTGAGAAGGTCAATATAAAATAATAAACTATTATATTACCTTCATCTACTGCTAATGTTGAAAGGGTATTTTAAACTTTTGGACTTGTGCACAGCAACATTAGGTAATAGGTTGGGAACAGCTAAAGCAGGAAATTAGTTTTTTAATAGATATATAAATTCTTAATATGATAATTTTTCAGTTTCGAATTTTAACTGATGAATCTCTCTCTCCTCTCTCTTCTCTCTCTCTCTCTCTTCTTCGTCTCTCTCTCTCTTCTCTACCTTCTCTCTTCTCTCTTCTCTTCTCTCTCTCTCTAACTCTCTATCTCATATAATTATAGTTATATATATATATATAATTATATATAATAATTATTTATATTATATATATTATTTAATATAATATATAATAATATTTTTTATGTATTTTATTATGTTATATATAAATATATATAAAAAAAATTTAATATATATATAAGTATATATTATAGTTAATATTATATATATGATATATATATATTATACTATAATATTATATATAATATATATCTATATATTATAGATTTAATATAAATATAATAAATATATAATATATATAATAATAATAATGATATATAACTATATAAATATATATATATATATATAATATATTATATATATATATGCATATATATATATATATATATTATAAATATATATTATAAATTATATGTATTATATATATATCATAGATATTATATAATACTATAATAATATATTATATTATACATATGAAAATAACATAAATAATATATAATATATTAAATAATATATTAATAATATAAAAAAAAAAAATAAAATATATTATATTATGGTCCTAGTATTCAAATATAATAGGTAAATAAGAAAAATTCATTTTGTATAATTCATTATAGGTTAAATTTGAATAACTTTCCTTTAGTGCGTTTTTTTTTTTTTTTATTTTCTTAGGAGCATAAAATTAATAAAGTTATAACCTATTTTTTCCAAATCAGAGTTATATATCTATTATCTATACCGCTCTTATTTTTACTATTTTATGAGTTTATGTAAAAACTCAAAAAATAATATATATAATATCTCATATACCAGTTTTACAGGTTTACTTGAAATAATTTTTTGAATATTTAAGTAATTTAACTTCAATAAAGTCTGATACTATAAATATGTTGCTTTTAGACACATGGTTCTTTTTTATTAACAGTTCCAGTAGTGGATTTGCCTTTTAAAATCTATTTAAACTCAATTAAAAACCAACGATTAAAAACCATTCAAAATGCATTAAAAACCCGAAAAAAAACATAAAAAACAACAATGGTATATTTTTGGTTTATTTTTAAAAACCAATGGCTTTTTTTTAAACCGATTTGGATTTTTTTTTCCAAGCATCTCTTTTTATGTATATTTGTATATATAT
>JABUQX010084849.1:0-5000 GCA_015478945.1 Trachelipus rathkii | reverse complement strand
GTCGGAAGTGCAAGTTGAGCGGAATGCAAGTTAGAATTGTTGCAAGGACGTTGGAAAGCCATTTGGACAAAGTTTTCCTTTCCAACAATAACACATGAAGGGAATATATTTAAAAGTTCAAAGACTTATAGAATTCAGCTTTTGAAGCTAATGTTAAACTCCACAAAAAACAGACAAAATTGTGTGACTTCAAAAGTTGTTAGTAAAAGCATATGATTAAGATACTAACATTTGTACATGCAACTGTTATGATAAAAAATATTAAAAGAACTGATTGGGATGGAAACAATTTTAGAATACTACTATTGGAATGGAAATCATTTGTAGGGTAATAGAAGAAAAGGAAAAATCAGCTAGGGCTAATTGATAAAGCAGTAACAGATGCGAGAAGAAGGCGCAAGAAAAATTTTAAAGCCTTGTAGTGGTAAAATGTTGTTAAAAATCTTGGGAAGGTAGACTGTTTTTAGTAGAGTTGACATAAGGACAGAGAAATTTGTGCAACTTCAACCAACATAGGAATAAAACCTGCATTGGTGTTTTATGAGGAAGTACTTTGGAAAGAGAAACGGAAATGATGGATGAATTTCTTCCAAAATTTTGAAATTTATCAGTAGAGAAAATACTAATAGATTTACGGTACTAGTAATTTTAGTCAATAACAGCTGACGTGTATCGTGCTCAATACAGGCAAAACTTCGTGGCTATTGCTGAATGCAGCATTAAAGGAATTTAGGGTGTATTGAATGTTGAAACGCAAACTACTGTTGGATAGAAAAAGTTGGAAAGGGAGTAGAAAACGTGTTTGCAAACACGAATGTCATTCAGAATGCAATATAGAAAACTTTAACATTGAATGCATTGGATTTGACGGCAGAAAAGTCATACTAACACAAAAGCTCGGAAACTGATATGAGGAAACACTATGATTATTGTATTGTCAGAAGAATCCAGATGATAATTTTATATAACTCCAGTTACATCAGATACTGATCATAATGTCTAAAATATATTACTGATTAATAATAAATTGTTATATATAGATTCTAATTATTCAAAAACTCCCTGAAGTGCAATCTTGTGGAGATGGGATATCTTCAGTTTAACACTGAAAGAGTTGGTTGGTAGTTTTGTAGATTATGATTTAAATATATATGGAAAGACCGGTACTGTTGATTAATTTGTCTTTTACATGCAAATGAACTTCCATTCAGACATATATTCGAGGCAACTGATGGGACAAACATCAGGCCTAAAAACATTTAAGGGTATCATTGGGAAAAATATAATTGCAAGAAGATTTAAATAAGCTGTAGATTAGGTTAATTTTTGATACGTGTTAAATAAAACCTCCTTAAAGAAGATAACTCGAAGATATTCGTTTTAAACAACTTAGCGCACTGACCAAAAATATTGTATGAAATGGTGGTATTAGTTATAACATCTGGGGAACATATGCCATATAGCTTAAGATAATCTCCAGCATCCTTCATCATTGTCAGATGGCTAATAAAAGCAAACAGGATCTTTACGGTTATTTTACGTTTCTTACATTATTTCCATAGTAACGCTCTTCAAAATATTAGTATAATATTAAATGAAAGTTTTGAACTTCAATATCGAAGTATTAAATTTATAAAGTCTCATCCAAAGGCAACAGATGGAGCGCGAAATTTTTGGTACTTGATACTACCTTACATTGGTACTGGTAATTAAAAACGTAGACAAAAATCATTGCAGTGGATTATTATGGAGCGTGTTACTAAATTGCAAACTCGTGCTGAATTTGTCAGTCCTGAGAATATAGCTATGTTGCTATTGTTGTTTAGTAGACGTTAGAAAAGATGATAAGAGATAAGGGATTCAGCGTATCTATTGAAGCAAGATAAGAGGGATACCACGGCAATAGGTTATATTTTGAACTTGCCAAAAACACATAAACTTTTAGCTGATGGATTTTCTTCAAACATGATAGATTGGAAACACGAAACCAGTTTACCGAACCACCTGTTGAAAAACTTAACAAAATGCCGATCTTTCGAAATATAGTACATTGAGCCACTTTAAGACTGATTTTTGTTTCCTGCCACAGCAGGAAGTTAGAACATGCAAAAGTACATCTTGTAACACAAGCTTCAGAAGTAAGAATTGGATTATGAAGGCAGATACGAGCATATTTTGAATGTAATGCAAAAGACCACGAAAAAACTTCATACGAATTCAGCTATAAAGGACAATGGACTAATATCTAATTACAGAAATATAAAAAGGTAAATATATATATATATAACCTAATATAATATATGTTTTATATTATAAATAATATAATATATTATATATATATATATATATTTATATATATTATTATATATATATATATATATGCTATATATATTTGATATAATATAATTATATTTTATATCATATATACCTAGTATTATATATCAGACATTTAAAGTGGTTTGAATACACTGTTTAATTTAGGTTAGGTTAATTTAGGTATAAGGTAAGTTAGGTTAGGTAAGTTAGGTTAGGTTAGGTTAGGATAGGTTAGGTTATGGTTAGGTTAGTTTAGGTTACCCAAAAAATTAATGTATTTACCTAAATTTTTTGATAATTAACTCGATATCATTAATTCACTTGATTTGTCGCTGCCTTTGGAGCAACTAACTTATAAATAGGCCTATATATAATAATATAGTATATATTATTATAATTATATATTATCCTATATATTATATATATTATAGTTATATATATATATTATATATATATATATATTATACTAATAATATATATGATATATATTATTATAATTATATTCAAAAATTGATATGGTATATAACATGTGTGTATATAATATAATATAATATATTTTTATTATTATAATAGAATATATTATATATATATATATAATTAAAAATATAAAAAATATATTAAATATATTTAATATAATAATTATTAATATATATTATTATTATACTTTTTAGTATACTATATATATATAGTTATAATATCTATATATATAATTATTATATTTATATATAATAATACTTTATTATATTATTATAAAAAATAGAATATAGTGGAAAATATATATATATATATTATTCTATATATTAAAATTATTTACTATATTATATATATTAATATAATGTAGTACTTCCATATATATTTAGAACTTTGTAAAGGTTATAATATTATTTATGTTGCGTACTTATTGCTAAGATTTGCGCGAGCATAATTTTAGCAAAAGTCAAAGTGAAAATATATATTAAATTCTTCCTTTTGAGATATAGTGCTTCAGTGCAGATACAGAGTTCGAGAAATAATTGTTATAAATCAATGAAGATAAAATCATAAGATACTCGTCTCCCAGAAAGTCCTCCAAAACTTAAAACGCTTTCGTGGCAGAGTCGGGAAATTTCGATACGAGATACTACGGCCGCGCCTGCGAAGAGTACTCACAGAAGGAACTTTTATTACTTTTATACTTATTTCAGTATTTTACTATATTAATATGAATAAAAACAACATTGCGAATATGGATTTTCTAAATTTACCATTCCTCTTATATAGGGTGCTTGCTCACAAATGAAGGCCACCAATCTATGGCTATATATCCCATAAGTGTATATATTGTTGAGCACGAGTTAGAACAGCCCAGAAGTGCAGTGTGCTCTAATGCCTTCTGATTACTAAAGAAAAACACAAAAAAAAATGATGAAGGAAAAATAGAAAAGACTAAAATAATACTAAAATTTTCCTATTTCAGAACACTCGAAGAAAATAACTCAAGCAAACGAACATCATATCGATTACCTGACTCTTCATTTTTCATTTCTAATTTGGATTATGGTCATTTAATTCACATAACTTCTTCACAGTTCGCGGAATTCATTGGTCAGACAGCAAAACTTCCTTACGGTATATTTCTTTCATCATTCAAGATTGGATTATGGGAGAAACTCATTTTTGGATTCCTCTACTACTAATATGCTTGATATATCTTTCTGAATCTAAATGGTTTTCTGTGAAGTCCCGCTCGATAAATATAAAATTTATATTGAAAATAATTAATTTCCATAGAAAAATATAATAGACCTTACCGATTTTCAAGCAACTTATCGTTCTCTACATAGTATATGTTCATCAGATGTTCCGTGCTGTAACTACATGCTTTTTGAAAACTTATTTTTCTGTAGGCATTGATATAATGTCATGAGAAAATAATCATTAGAATATCGTCTCTTATATACTGCGGACCTTTTCTTGGTTTTACTTGGTTTCTCGAACTGTGGCTCCTTATTTTAAACTCTTTAGTAGAGAAAATAAAACTCAAATAGTAATTATATTCAAGAAACTTATGCTATCAAGCATTTCTGTATATATTTATTATGCATTAAAAATAGATTCGTATGTTTGTTAGTTATATCTAAACGAGTATGATATAACCAAATATGCTTGTGTTTTAAATGCTACCTTCCTCAGTTTTACTAGTATATATACATTTTGACTGATAATTAATTATGTATGTCAAATTATTGTATAACTATATGTTTATAGATCTTTCGGATGTAACGCAGGTTATACATCGGTATTTTGAAGATATATCTTCAAATTAATTCATGTATACTATTTTTTTGCCTTCAAATTGTTATTTATGTTCTACTATGTCATTCGGAAATAATTAAATATTGTTTGCTATTTGAAAGTACTTTTTAAATATTTTATGTATTTAAGTTATTATTTATTGTATAATTATTATGTGATTATACATTACTTTCTCATCTCCGTGTTTTTTAGCGCAGGAAGTATGTTAGTACGCGTCCATTTTATAATTTGTAAGAATAGATAGTTAATTTATGTTCGTACTTATGCTAAAAGATGTTGCTGCGAGCAAAATTAGCATAAGTTCAAAGTGTGAAAATTATATAAATTCTTCCTTTTCTCGAGATTACTCTTCAGTCAGAATACAGAGTTCTAGAATATAAAATTAACAG
>JABUQX010084848.1:27500-32125 GCA_015478945.1 Trachelipus rathkii | reverse complement strand
ATCTGCGGTATGTTTAGTACTTGAACAATTACTGCATAGACTCATTTCATTACCTCTTTTAATTCTTAAATCATAGGTTTGATAAAAATTGCAATTAGTCATCACATGACCTTGTGATAAACAAAACTTACAAGATTTTGAATAACCTTTGATTTTAGAAGTGGAAGAATCAATACTATGAGAAGCTTCATTTCCACTAACTTCATTAGCATGAATTTTGAAATTCTGCAAAGCAGAATTGGAATCAGGCCTTATTATTAGATTTAAAGGACTCATTCGTTCTTGATTTTCAATAATTTTAAATTTATAATTAGGCTTTATCCGAAGTATTTATATTTTTAAAATTTTTTGGAAAAAAATATATTGGAGGGACTTCGATTGAAATTTTGACCTTTATTATGATTTGACGTTTAACAATATTTTTGATAAACTTCATTATTAACTATCGAATATTTGATATAAATCAGGGTAATTGGTATTCAACTTGCGAGTAATTTCTTTAACTACCACATTAGGTAATTTTGATAAAACTATGTGGCTAAGTACTACTAATCCAGTAGCCTCCTTAAGATATTTGAGGTTATAACTCTCAAGTTCATATTTTAGTGTGCTGATTTGATTTAAGTAAACCTTAGTCGCATTATATGTTGGGTCAAAATATATTTTAAATATATTGATTTTTTTAATGATTTCATCAATGGATGAATTTTTCGTCTAAAAACTCTTTATCTAGAAAAGTTCAAGAGCTTTATAATTAATTATATCACTAATAGAAAGATGTCTGAATCAAGAAATATGCATATCCCTTTTAATTTATTTTAAGCAGTGAAGTTTACATGGATGTCATTAAATTTTTCTGTCAAATCTTTAAGGAATTCTTAAATTTTGGAAATAAAGGTTTAAAGCAAAACTTATCAGTTCATACCCTCAAAGGAAACCACATCTATATAGCTCTAAGAACAGATTCACTTAAATGAGAGCAAGTATTTTTGGAGGGGTTGAATTTTGATCCCCTTTAAATTTTAATTCACTTAATTTTGATTTATTCGAGCATTGGTACTGAATCTGGACTACACAACTCCTTATTATAAAACTCAGGAATGAGGGAGTCAACCTCATATTATAAAATAATTTATAATATTTGATCTTTTGTTTATATCTTTTAACAAAGGACTCACTTCCTCCACAAGATCTTTACATAAACTGCATCTTTATCTTTATTATTAATCTATAGGCCTACTCTCTATTTGACCAAGATAAATATTTACTTGTGCCTTGAGGGATGTGAAATGGCTTGAACTATAGGCTTTAGATTTTTATTAACCTTATTCAAGAAGGGCTGTATCTCTGAGGTCAGGACAATTTTCGCTGACAAATTTGTGGCTAGAATGACCAAGGACAAATGAAACCTGTGATAGAAAGAATGAATAATGGAAAGCTAGCTCCTATCCACCAGGCCAAATTATTTTGATTTGAATTTTAAAAAGGTCTATTAGACCAAAAAAAAACTAAAAATTTGAAGTTGAAAGTGATCTAGGCCTAGAATGCCTAGCTTTGAAATTGAACTTTTTGAGGAAAAATGAGATATGGCCTACCACCAGGGCCAAATTATTTAATTATTAAATTTTGAAAGGTTTAGAAAACCACAAAAAAAAAAAAAAAAAAAAACAACAAATTTTGAGGTTGAAAATGACCTAGGCCTACTAGGCCTAAGTTTGAGCTTGAATTTTTTTAGGAAATCACTGTAATGGAATGGTTAGGCAATGATGCATTGCTTATCTAACTCTCATCCCAAATTCTTGGAATTAAATACACCTAAGGCCTAAACTAAACTTAGGGACAAAAAACGCCAATAGGGCTAGTCTCGGATTAGGCCCATGGTGGCTTCTACAGTCAATATTTCTATGTTCAAATAAACCTTAATTTTAAGTTAAATTTTGTTCATCACTTCTGTACACAAAATATCATAACTGCTATAAGCTTCGGAGTTGGCTAGATTATAATTTTGCAATTGATAGGCACGAGTATCAAGAACTTGCAACAAATCCGTTCGTTAAGGGACCAATATAGAATTACACAATTGACGAAAATTTAATCTAAAGCAGATTAAATTAATTACAAAAAAATTCTTTGAAAGTATAAAGATTTTAAAAAGTGATATATAAGTACAATTGTGTATCTACATAGCCTTACCTGAATTTGTTGTTTTCAAAGAATTTTTTTTGGCCTCTTGAAAAGATCTTGATAAAGTTCCCATAGATAACTCTGCCTTATGGTTTTTGTAACCTAGCACTTAAAAATCTTAGTTAGGGTAAATTTTGATTGGTGAGAAGGTAAAGAGAATAGAGATAGATTGGTTGATAATAAAAATAATTTGCAAAAGAAATGAAGAAATTTACCTCTATACCCTTTTACATTTTGATTATTAAAATTTGATTTCACAAGCACGACTAAATAGTACCACTTTTGAATTTGAAGTGTTTATAGTGATTTTTGGTGTTTAGGGAATTCTTGTAATTATACTCCAATATTGGGCAAAGTAACAAAAATTCCACTAAATTAATATAAGTTGATACTTATGGACTTTTTTTTTATATCTTACATCCTATACGATACTAAAATAAAATAAAATATAGAGACATTAAGCCGAAAGTTATATAATAGTAATTAATCCTAAAAATAAACTAATAAAATAAGCAAAAATAGAAGATATATATGTAGAAGTATATAATAGTTTTTATAATATATATATATAATATAATATATATTATATATTATGATATATATATATATAAAAAAATATATATAAATATATATATATATATATATAGTAAATATATATATATATATATATATATATATATATAATTATTATATATATATATATATTAAAAAAAAATCAGTATCCCGAATTCCAGGGGGGGGCAAGTGCCCCTCCTTGCCCCTATGTGCGGACGCCCATGATTCGATTATATCTTCCTTATACATATTGTCAGATTCACATAACTCAGAACTTTATTAATTAACTATCTGAAAGTAAAACCGGATAATGTTGAATTTGTATTAAAATGGTAAGAGAAAATGCGAACGGGACAAATTACTACGCACAAGAGAGAGAGAGAGAGAGAGAGAGAGAGAGAGAGAGAGAGAGAGAGAGAGAGAGAGAGAGAGAGAGGAGAGAGAGAGAGAGAGAGAGAGGAGACGAAGAGAGAAGAGAGAGAGGAGAGAGAGAGAGAGAGAGAGAGAGACGTTATTTGATTAGTATGAACTGTATCACTAATAATTACACCTTTAAAAATCATTAAGAAAATGAATTAGCATAAAGAGTAGATTTTGTTTAAACACAAAGTGCCTAATAATAAATTAACAATTTATTGTAGATTGATGACCCTGAAACCAAAATTACCAACCTTTTCATCTTTTTTTTTTTTACAGTTGTCATCACCACTCAAGGGGCGAAGCCCTATTCAAGGAGGGGGTGTTACACGTCTAAGAAGTTCACAACTAACGCAAATTACTCCGATGAGCACAGACGCAGGCTTTGAAGTGCGGGAGATTAAATTCAGCAGGAAACACAGATGGAAGAGAATTCCACAGAACAGAAGTGGCTGGAAAGAAGGAAGTACCGCAGTGAACTAGCTTGGAGTTGCTAATATCCACACAAAACTCATGCGCAGACACAGCACCCCTTGTGCTACGAGGGCGTCGTAAAGGTGGAGGTACGCGAGTGACAAGTTCCCTCGAGCACCTGCCGCTGCGGTACCTATAGAAAAGAGATAAAGCACCAATATCGCGCCGCAAAGATAGAGGGTCAAGTGAAGTGGAAAGTACGGAACAGTTATAAGAGTCTTTTGGCCTTTGCCCCGACCCCGTCCAAAAGCCGGTGAAACCAAAGCCCCCCCCCCCCCACCAGATATGAGAGCAGTACTCCATCACAATGCGGATGAGCCCTTGTATAGCTGGAGTAACCGAGAAGAGGAAAAAAAAGTCTCGCGCAGTCTAAACAGAAACCCCAGTTTCTTGGAGGGCCGTTCCTATCAAACCGTAGTAATGTTGCGGTTTTCCAAGACCATTTTTTGTTTATGTTTAAGGCCAAGGGATGTTATATTGTTCAACCAGTGAGAGGGACGAGAGAACCGTTCGAAAGAGATAGCGAAAGTTGGTAAGGTAGTTTTAGAGGAGGGAGATTTGTAAGAAGGTTGAGTTTTAAAGAATTAAATTTCACCAAGGGTTGAAACGACCCCACCCGAAAATCCTATCCAGATCAGCGAGATAGGATCGGGAAAGATTAAGACGAGGAGCAATTCTAGAAGTAAAAGAGGGGCAGAATTGAAATGAGTTTAAAGAATGAAAGGTCGAGTCATCGGCATATCCGAGTGGATAGAGTTAGATGTGCAAGTGAGAAGATCATTAATAAAGTTAGAATAAAGTAGGAGATAAAGACAGAACCCTGAGGAACACCGATAAATAACAAGAAAAAGAAGAAGAAGCCCCATCAACACAGCCGACAATGAGCGATTTGAGAGAAAACTAGACATAAGTAAGCAAAGTGAAGGAGGAAACCAAAGGAAAAAAAAAAAAAAAAAAAAAAAAAAAAAAAAAAAAAAAAAAAAAAAAATGGAGCT
>JABUQX010084848.1:17500-22500 GCA_015478945.1 Trachelipus rathkii | reverse complement strand
TACTTTGTTTGTCTTTACCCATTAGGTATTATGCTGGTTAAGTTAGGTTATGCTAAATTTTTTTGTTAAATATTACCATGTTAATGTAAAATTAACATTGTTATGTTACAGACATACTTGACCAAGTGTGAATAAGTTACGTTTTTTGGATGTTATGTTAGTTACTTTACTGTTGTTAAGTACGAAACTTTGTTAATGTTAACAGTTTATTCCTGCTTAAGGTGTGTTAGGTTTGTCTTTGTACATTATTTTCTTAGTTCAGTTGATGCTATGTTAGCTTTATTAATGTGAAAACCTTATTATGTTAGAGTATACTCATTGGTCTGTATGATAATTACACACGGTTATGGTAAATTTTTGTCAAATATTACAGTCTTAATGTAAAATTAACATTGTTATGTTAGAAAAGTGTGAATAAGTTACGTTTTTGAATGTTATGTTAGTTACTTTACTGTTGTTAAGGGTGAAACTTTGTTAACGTTGACTGTTTATTCCTGTTTAAGATGTGTTAGGTTTGTCGTTGTGGGTTATATTCATAGTTCAGATGATGCTAAGTAAGCTTTATTAATGTGATGTTACTGTGTCAGTGTAAAGTTAACGATAATATGTTAGAGACATATGCTTGAAAAAGTAAGAATAGGTTACGTTGTGTGCAGTGTTAGTTACTTTAGAGGTGTTAAGTGGGATCTTTGTTAATGTTAACAGTTTATTCATGTGTGTTGTGTTAGTTTTGTCTTTGTACATTATTTTCTTAGTTCATGTTACATCATGTTAGCTTTATTGATGTGGAAACCTTATTATGTTAGAGTATATTCGTTGATTAGTATGATAGTTAACCAATGTTGTGATAAATTTTTGTTAAATATTACCATGTTAATGTAAAATTAACATTGTTATGTTAGAGATATGCTTGATAAAGTGTGAATAGGTTACGTTTTGTGTGTTATGTTAGTTACTTTACTGTTGTAAAGTGTAGAAATTTTGTTAACGTTTACAGTTTATTCCTGTTTAAGATGTAGTTAGTTTGTCATTGTGTATTATATTCTTAGTTTAGATGATGCTAAGTAATCTTTATTAATGTGAAACTTTGTTACGTTGACATATATTGATTGATCTTTGTATATATAAAGAACTTGATTTATGTTATGTTTATCCAAAATGAGACTCAAAATGTGACTTGATCAATAGATCAATAGATCAATAGATCAAGGATGGTCAGGAAGGTGGATGGATGGTGGTTGGATAGTGGTTTGATTTAGTGATTTACTGATTTAGGGTATGTAAAACGTTACAATTTTAGTAAAAATTTGACCTTAATCAATAGATCAATAGATCACAGATGGTCAGGAGGGAGGTTGGATAGTGGTTTGATTTAGTGATTTACTGCTTTAGGGTATGTAAAACATGACAATTTTAGTAAAAAAATTGACTCTTAATCAATAGATCAATAGATCAACTGGACAGGAGGGTGACAGGAAGGTAGATGGATGGTGTTTGATTTACTGATTTACTGCTTTAGGGTATGTAAAACGTGAAAATTTTAGTAAAAATTTGACCTTAATCAATAGATCAATAGATCACAACTGGACAGGAGGGTGACAGGAAGGTAGATGGATGGTGTTTGATTTACTGATTTAATGCTTTAGGGTAACGTAAATTTGTAAGTTATAAACATAAAAGTGTAAGAATTTTTTTTTTTTTTTTGATGGTTCTGAAACCATTATTTTTGAAATCTACAGATCCAATAACATATATAAAGACATCAATATTGTATCATTACACAAATATTTAATAACTAAGCACCGCACTGGCTCCAGCACCGGTGCCGGAGCCAACTCCTTGAATTCCAATACCAAGTCTTTCTAGAAACTCAACTCTGAATCCTCTCACCAAATTTCAGCTTTATACGATCAATTAATTTTTTTTTAGGGGGTGGGGTCCCCTTCGGGGGACCCAGTGGGACGTAACTTCGTATACACTGATTTTACCTTACCATTCCAAATTTTATCACGATACGATAAGTTCGGAGTCGGAGGCAGGCTGGCTCTCAACGTCGGAGGTCGGAAACCGATGGAGCTACACTGCGGCGAACTCCAGTCGCAGGTGTAAAAACGATCCCTACAGGATCGTTTTTCGCTCAGATTCGATTTCCTTCGGAAATCGAATCTTCGACGTAATAATAATAATAATGTGTATGTGCACGCACGCGCGCGCGCGCTCGCTCGAGCCTAACTCTCGCTAGGCCTAACTCAATCTCGGGTTTGGAAAGCCAAAAGGGTATAAACGCGGGCGTAGCGGCTACGCTCTCGGGGGTGACCCCCCTCTATATACATCCTACAAGACTGAAATTTAAGAATGGATCTAGTCCTTATCCCATACATACATTATATTCCAAGTTTCAGACCTATACCTCTATTCCTTCATATCGAAAAGGGTGCTAGCGGTCAAACTGGCCTGAAACTACTCACGGACTTTCCTAGGAAGCAATACATAAATTTACCAAACGCAAATTCAGGCATTTTTAACTCCTCCCTTCCCCCGCCCACTTTGCTTTGTAAACTATAACGCAATTCCAACCTTCCTTTAATGATACTCACACGCTCATTCTTACAATTAAGTTTTTACCCAAAGTTTACAATTTTTATGTAAACTCCAATCAACGATTGCAATAGTTTCAGACATGAAAAGAAACTTTGGTCTTTCAGAGAGAAAGGACTTTTATTCAGTCTTTCAATGGATATTCTCTTCACTTTTTAGTTCAAATTTTAAATATTATTTTGTGTTATAATTTGTTCCAATATTTTGAAATACAATTAATATTATTGTCAGAATATATACCAGCATGTATCGATATACTTATTGGTAGGGTTGGAAAAAACCTTGGTTTTTTTAACAAACCCAAAAACCATTGGTGTTTTTTTAAATAAACCAAATAAAACCAATAATGGGTTTTTTGTTGTTTTGGAATTGGGTTTATAATTGTTGCTATTTTGGAATGGTTTATTAAGTTTGGTTTTTATTGGTTTTTAAAGATGTTAAATGGCAAAAATCTCACTACTGGAAACTGTTATACACATGTGCTAAAACACATATATTTAAAATCCTTTTTAAGAATTTTCTCTTACATTCTATTAAATTTCCAAAAAAATTTTTTCTTGATAACTAAACGTGGTTTATTTAGTATATATAAATAATATATTTTATATATTTAGTTTGAGATTTACATTAAACCTTCATAAAAGGTAAAAAAATAAAGTAACTCAATTTAATATATTATTAAAACCTACCTTGAAAAAAAGATTTTTTACTTTAATTATTTTTTACAAAAAAAAAAAAAAAAAACAAAAAAAAAAAAAAAAAAACGCAATAATATTGAAGAAAAGTTCATTCCAAATTAAACCTCTACATGTATAACAAATGAAAAATCTTTTACCAATTTTATATTTTATTTAAGTTACTACGAATTTAAATATTAATATATAAATTAATAATATATAGATATATATATTATATATATCTATATCAGAATTTATATATAAATATAAAATAATTAATAAAATTATATAATATTAAATTACATACATAGTATAAAAAGTATATATATATATAATATATAAACAAATATCAAATGCGCATCCACAATACTACATATACATATAGACTATAATATACTATACAATAGCCAAATATATATTATATTATTTATATATATATATATATATATATATATTATATATATATATATATAATATATATATATATATGATATATATATATATATATATATAGGTAAATATATACTATAATATATATAAGAGAGGAGAGAACGAGAGCATCGAGAGAGAGAGGAGATGAGAGAGAGAGGAGAGAGAGAGAGAGAGAAAGGAGAGAAGAGAGAGAGAAGAGAGAGAGAGAGAGAGAGAGAGAGAGAGAGAGAGAGAGAGAGAGAGAGAGAAGAGAGGGGAGGGGGAAGAAAGGCAGGGAGATGGGAGGAGTTGGAGGAGAAGAGAGAGAAGAGAGATTGATTTCATCATAACAAGAGTACGAAACTTGAAATTTATCATTAAGAATTTGTATACAAAAAAACTCAATTTCCCTAGCTTTAGCTCGTTCCCAACCTATTTCTAATGTGCTGTGCACAAGTCCAAAAGTGGAAAAAACCCTTTCAACATTAGCAGTTGATGAAGTTGCTGACATAGGCTTATTATTTTATATATGACCTTCTCATCTACTATTTTTCTTGAGACGACTCACCTGTTACAAGATGAAGAGGTCTGCTACAAACAGGAACTCATCATAATAAGTAAACTTGTTTATGAAATGGAGGAGAAATATATGCTCTTCAATTTTATTCCATAAAATTCCATGCTTATTGAATACTCATCTCTGGAAAGTACTGTGTGTATTGATATCTTGGGTTATAAAAAATATATGCCAATAAGATGAATTTCTGTTCCTGCCTTGTTGATACCTCCTATTTACATATTTGCTATAAATGTTGTCTGTTGAGAGAGGTGGATTAAGCTGTTCTAGCCCCATATTCATTATTTTTCCTAATATAAACATCATCACTTAGTTTACAGTCATTGCCCTCTAGCTTGTTGATGCTGTTGCCACACACTCCACAAATGAGTTTTATTTATAATCTTGTGAAAGTGCATCGATGGGTAAGAAATGAAATCCTCAAGAGCTTGAAACAAGAATAATGTTTTAAACATGTCTAAACTTTTTAAACATCTTAATATATAAATATAATCAATCCTATATATATATATATATATCATACTATATATACTATATATATATATATTAGATATATTATAATATATATATCTATATTATATTATCTATATATATTATATATATATATATATATATATCATTCTCACAATAATATAAAATCAGCAAGAAAATTTATGTTATGCCTTTCAGATTACTTCTTCGATCTGAAAAATTGCGAAGAACACCATATCAAACATGCTCAAAGAAAACCATGTAAT
>JABUQX010084848.1:0-10000 GCA_015478945.1 Trachelipus rathkii | reverse complement strand
AGTATTTTCTCAAACCCAACCTAAATGCTTTCATTTTTATTTTCCTATTACATGACCCCTAAGGTCTACTTTCATGGTCTAGTATGAAGGGATTTTAATTGCATTTGGGGATATTTAGTGTTATTTTTGTTCACACGCCAGCTCTGCTGACAAAGGGAACCTTTTTGATAATTATGTCAATGTACATCAAGGGAGGATCAACAGATTCATCGATATGAATTTTTATATCCAAACCTTAACATTTTAGGATATAGCTATTAGCTATATATCTCAAGGACGCCGTTCATATCCGTAAAGATTATAAATATCATAGAGATATTTTATTATATATTATATATATATAATATATTTATATTATATATATATTATATATATAATTATATATATATATAATATATAGTATATATTTTAAATGTTTATAAATTTTTATTATCTTATTCATCATTTATGTTGCCCTATATATATAAATATATACCTTTATATATATATATATATATATATATATATAATTATATAATATATATATATAATATATATATATATATATAATGACAGTATATAATATTGTGTGTGTGCGTGTGTGTGTGCGCGCCACAAAACACAAAAACACTAGTAATTCAGCTCCTAGCAGCTATGTAAACATCTTATTGTAACCTGAACTAAGACTAACTTTTTTTTTTTTAAAACATTAAAGACAAAACAAAAATGGAGGTTTACAAAGGACGAAAAATATTCCACTGTCTCTCTCTTTTCTCTTTCTCTCTCTAATTTAAGAAACTTCTCCTTTAAAATAAAAAACTTTTAAAAGAAGAAAGAAAAAGAAAAAAATAACTGAACCTGCTGATGCAATCGTTATCTAGCTGTTGTCGGAAAAGGGAAGTGCGTTAAGCATCAGAAACTACTCCTCCTCTTCAATGTATAAATCCTCTTTTGCGTTATATTTGACGAGGATTGAGAAGGAGGGTTCCCATTCTCTTTTCATATCGATTGACATGGAGTGGGGTTAAAATGAACATCCGAAATTTTCGGATAATTTCGATGGTAAGAGGAGATATATATCGTACAAGTATAAGTAAAATCCGAATGGTCCAAGTCTTAAAAGACAGTATACTTATTTACCACTTCTTCCAATTTGAGATTAATGGTCTACAGTAACAGGCTAACTGACAAAAAATCATTTTTTTTTCTCATCATTTTGACGTTATACCAATTGCAAACCATGAAATTTTTTTTTTATGTCTAATTAAAGCAAGAAAAAATTTTAGTTTACTTGTGAAAAAATTTGGATGGCAAAATTCATGAGGAGTGAGATGCTAGAATATATATATATATATATATATATATATATATATATACTATACATATATAATATAGTGTGCTATGCATAAGATATATTCGTATATATATAATATATATATTATTTAATATAAACACTCTCACGAGTCATATACCCTTCACTCTATATATATTATAGATTAATATATATATATAATATTATAGTATAATATATATTATATATATATATATATTATATTATTAATATATTATATATATATATATATATATATATATATATTATAATTAATATACTCTTAATGTCTGTAACTCACTTACGCTGCCAAAATAATGATTTTAATTGTTAGTTATCTCAAGTAATTTAGTTGAAGTTTTCTTTTGCGTATGGAATAAAATTCAACCTTATTTATATAGTTAAGGGTATTTCGTCATTCTCTCTCTCTTCTCCCTCTCTCTCTCTCTCTCTCTCTCCTCTCTCTTTCTCTCTCTCTCTCTCTCTCTCTCTTTCTTCACCCTCCCTCTCTCTTTTATTCATTCCATATGGGAGTGATGAAAACGAAAAAATGAATAGGAAAAGAAATGGAACTTTCCTCCACCAACCGACTTCACATCTGTATGTGAGAATGGACATTTACATACCCCTTCCATGGAGCAGTTATTAAATGCAATTTAATATGCGCCACAGTTTCAAATATTAATTTTCAATTTCAAAGCACAATTTTTTTGTTTTTTAAATTTGGCCCCTGACAGGCATTGTCGCTTTCTAGGAGGGGAACTGCTCTAGGTAATTTATACCTAGGATCCGTAAAAGGGATAGTCGAACCTAGTCAATTACCCTTCCACTCTGTCGCTCTACCGAATGCACCACGGTATATATAATATTATATATATTATATATTATATATTATTTTATTATATATTATTATTATATATATATATATATACTATATATATATATATATATATATTATATATATATATATATATATATTGAGAGAAAGAAAGAGAGAACGACAAAATTAATATTGGATGTGGTGGAAACTGATGCGTTAAAAGGTGAACTCGGTGTTAGGTTTAAATTTTTGATGCAAAGGTAATTTTTGTGTCTGTGTGTGTTCTTCATAATGGTTGCCTTTCTCTCGAGTGTTTTGCTCTTTGTTTCCTCTTTTGACTGTCGACATCTGAAAACAGAGATCCAAACTAAGTTTAGGCATGAGACTCTTCTTTTTCAAGTCATTCGTCATCTTGTTCGCCGTCACTTTCCTCATTTTGCTTTTCCTTCCATACAATCTTTTTTTTCTTCTTTAATATAGAAATTCACTCAATGTTTTTCCTCCCGCAGGTGTGTGACCTTTTTCTAAAAAGAATGACGACGACAGGTGACAATATAATTGCTCTCAGTTGTGTAAATCCGACTCTGGTATCGTTTTTGCATTTTTTTTTTCACTCTCGTTGAAAAAATTATATTTTATATATAATTTTTTTGAAGGCGTTTTTGTCACATTGATACTGACAATTGCACGAAGTTCTTTATTGTCATTGTCTTAACAGATGAGGCTAAACTTATTAATTAAAAGCAGGTATATATGTATGCTAATTAAGGCCTCGATGATGGATTGAAATGTTGAGAGCTTGGTTTTAAATTACAAACTTTTCTTGACTTTTACGAATACTGCCACCATTAGTTAATAATAACCTCTGTTGTTTGAATATTGGCCTATGACAACGCACCTGACGACTGACATGAATTGCCCGAGTAATTTGAAGCCCCGATTTCTACCCCCTTTACAATTTTGATTTGATCCCCTTCCTTGAGTTTGAGTGTGTTGGAGAAAGATGAGAGAGAGATCGAAGAGAGCCTTCGGATCGCACTCTCCTTCTCAGCGGGAGGAGGAGACGAGAGAGGAGAAGAGAGGGAGAAGGAGGAACTCGGAGGAGAAGGACGCCGACAAGGTGAGACTTCTCGCCAGAATGGGGAGAGGAGAGAGAGAGAAGGAGAGAAGAAGGGGAGAGGGGAGAAGAGAGAGAGACCAGAGAGAGAGGAGAGAGGAGGGGAAGGAGAGAGCGAGGAAGGAGAAGAGGGAGAGGAGAAGAGGAAAAGAGAGGAGAGAGTGGGAGAGGAGAGAAAGTCGATACTCTCATAAAATCGTTAAGCCGGTAATCTGCTTGTATGCGATCACACCCCTTGTGAGAGAGGCCTGGACACACCAGCTAGAGAGGGGACGAGGAGGAGATCGGAGAGGAGAGAGGGAGAGAGAGGAGAGAAGAGGAGAGAGACGCGAGACAGGCAGGGAGAGAGATAGAGCAATTACGGTCTTGAGGAGAAGAGAGGGAGGAGAGGGAGGAGAGAGAAGGGGAGGAGAGGGGAGGGAGGAGGAGACGTGTAGAGAGAGAGAAGAGGACCCGAAGAGAGAGAGAGAGGGGCTCAGCCTCCTGAGGGGGATGAGAGCCGCCTCCTACCTCTCAGAGGGGGAGAGAGGAGGAGAGAGGAGAAGAGGGGAGAGAAAGAGGGAGGGAGAGGAAGAGAGAGAGAAGACATGCCATCGTGGAAGAGAGAGGAGAGAGAGGGTCAGAAGGAGGAGGGGAGTGATTGAGCAGCGGAGGAGAGTAGGGATGAGGAGAGAGAGTGAGAGGAGAGAGAGAGAGACGAGGAGGAGAGAGATCCCTGCCGCTGCCGACCGCCCGCATACCCCAGGAGAGAACGCTACAGGCCGTCTAAAGCACTTATTGAAAGATGCCGATTGTGTGAAGATAAAAAAACATTCATAGAGTAGTTGGCAGATTATTAATATGTTTTCTCAATATATCCTGATTTGATATGAAAAGATATTTCTAGAGCTGAAACATTCTGGGGTAGACTGGACAGGAGAGAATTTCTTGTAGTTACTGCATGTTGGGGAATTTAGCTTTGTCACTTTCCACCAATTAAGTAATTCTTCTTTTCCAGATTAGAAATTGATTTCTCTGGTAAAATAAATATCAATTCTTTAAAATCTTCACTTTAAAGAGCCAATGATTTTTCTTTTTTTCCTTTACATTAACTGACTCTCTGTCACTTTCACTTTCTTCAAGATTATAAAACTAAACTTGCCATAATATTCTATTCTTAATGCTGCTCCTGATGATTTGGAGGTACTTGGCAAATCTAATTTTAATGAAGATATGCTTCAGGTTTCTGAAAGGAATAGGGACTCATCGCACTCACTTCTTCGTACTATCTGCCATACTTACTATTAATCACTTCTCCAATTCAGTAATTTGCATATTTCAAGCATCCATTTTCTACTCAACTCTTATTTTCATTAGAAAAATAAAGTCAGTTTGTATTTTTGGTCTACTACAGTAATTAAAACAATTTTTTGATATATGTCTATTGATCTTTTCTCTTCCCTTTTATTCATAATCTAAACTCCAATGCCTTCTTCAGCTCTTCTTTTAAAGTCTGAACTCTGCCTGGTCATCCTCAAATTTGAGATTGCTGGAGAGTCGAAATATGCGGAGAGATTAAGAATGACCTAAATTGAATTGTGTGCTGTGTGTGTGTGCGTTAACCATGAGATAAATGTTGCAACCTTAGGAATTTTATTCAGAAGTATTTGGCGAAATTTATTAGCAGGTCAAGCTTAAAATTGATGTTGTTCTATTAATATATAACAACCTTGCAACGTATCTGCTTCAACACATCAATTTCTTTCTAGAATCAAATATGTGCTATTCAACCTTGTTTTTAACATCTTGAATTGGCATAAGTGGCTTGCAAGATGTGATCCAAGTCTGCTTGGTATCATGTTAAGTTCATTACATTAAAAACTGAGGGAATGAGATTAAATGGTTGAACAAATATTCTACATTTCTTTATTAAATCACACTGTTCTTGAGCAAAATAAGGCATCGTTTATAATAACAAATTGAGTTTATGAACTAAAACAAGGAAAAACTTGATGTATCCTGCTGAATCGAGTTCCAAGTATTCATGTTTTTACTGCTCGCAATTGGAAAAGGCAATTCAAATGTATTTTGTTAGGAGGAATTTCCATTTATTCATCATAATTTCAAAACTAATAGTCGATTTTTAAATTCCAGAAATTGAGAAGCCTGGGAAATGTTGTGCAATGAGAAGTAACACAGTCCAGTTTTTAAACTTGCTGGCAAGCCAGTGAGTAGTTAAAGAGAAATAAAATTACTCATATAAATATTTAGCTCTCTATATATCTGCTAGTAAATGAATATCTGATCAGCCTTAGATAGCTTCTCGGAATAATGCTGATCATAATTTCCTGTATGAAGTTAGGTAACCTCTTCTCTACAATATTTTCTACTAGAATAAGTATTTTGTTGAAGATGGCAATAGAGCTTCTATGATATCCCTTCTCTTCTGACTGAAGGTAGCGCACGTTACTCTTGCGATAAACATTCATTATTTTCTATAAAGTTTGAGCGTCATGAAATGCAAATCTTTTTTGGGGGAAACTCCTCAAACTCATTTTCTCACGACTTGGAACTATTGCTCTTTTGTGGTTTTCCCTTGTTCTAGAAAGACTCTCCCTTTTACTAATATAATTTTTGGACTTCCAAATATTTCTTTCGAATGATGATTTCCATATGTTCATGAAGTGCCGTTCAACAAAGAATATAAGATTTTCTCCCCAAACTGTATTAATGTAATTTATTTTTTAAACTTCTTATAGTTAAACGAAGTTCAATAAGAAATTTGGTTCTGCCGAATCTCCGGCTGGAAAATTTTTTTGTGATTCCGGCTTAATTCGTGACCAGGCCGGAACTAAAATTTCAAGTTCCGGGTACACATCTAATATAAAGAATTAATGACCCAAGTAAGTACCCTACACCCAGAAATAAATGGAGCAAATTTGGAAGTGTGAAACACTCTCGGTCTTCTCATCTAGAATGAGGGATCAACTCATCGACCATCTAGATTCCCTTTTCAGAGGGATTCATCCCAAAAGGGTTAGTCCAAAAGACATCATGATTGCAATTATTATAATAGAACATTTAAATAATTACTTATTTATAGCAATCAATATAGTGTGACCCATTATGTTCACAGGAACCTATTACAGGGCTTCGTTCAAGAAATTTCTACTGCGTTTTCTTAACTTTTGTCACCACTTCTAGTTTCGGGGCATCGTTTGTTCCACACCGCTCAAAATTGCAACATCTTCCTATTTGCCCATAGGCAATCTTCAGATTGAAGAAGTAGAAACACCCTAGCCAAGTTGAGTATAAGATCATTTTTATTATTGCATTTCACATTCACACACCATTGTACCTACCCCTATTGCTCACTGTTTAAATTTTTGTGTTGCTGGACAAAACTCCTGAACCAAAATCCTTCAAACTGTCAAGATCTCGACCGCTACCAGCATTCGAATATTCGCAAATCTCCGTTAGCTGCATCGATCTTGCACAGATATACATATCAGTTATGGCTCATGTGGTCACTTGTAAATATTATAGCCTTTATTAAATAAAACGGTTTTTCTTTTTTTTTATTCTTCTGACCTTTAATTGCTGCTCTGAATAATTAATTGAAATCTTAATATGGGTTTCTGCCGTGACTCGTTCCCCGGTGCCGATCAACTACAATTAAAATTCTGCCAAATTGGGAATTAGAATGGATGGCTGGTCAATCATATACCCTCCGGAAATGGCTCTATATCCTCTATTATTATCTCACGGTAAAATAGCTGATCTTTTGTCCCATGACTTCTATTCTTAGTTTTAACAAGAGTTATTTGGGGGGGATTTTTTCTTGTTTTCTCTCTGTACTCTCGGTATCAAACCCCATACATTTCTATTTCCGCGTGGAGTTTGTTATATGTAGAATATGCCACTTTCCACACTCTCCCTTACACAGTCGCGCGACATGGCTGCTGCTGCTCCCTTATTTCAGCACTTCAGAAGAATAAAAACATGCAAAATATGCGTCAATCAGAAGGGTGAGAACTTCAAGGTGGACTCCCCCTAAAAGAATACAACTTTCCTAGTCCCCTGCTGCTTCAAAATTGTTGCCCCAGAATTACCTGGAGCCTAGGGATAAGTCTCTTAAATTTCTCCATATTCATTTTTGTCATATTTGCTTTTATCATATTTTTAAATGTGAGATGTGCAAATTTGGCATGCACACCCCAACTCCCATATATTAGCCAGCAAAATAAAATCAAACCTAGGTCCCAGAGCATACCCTTGCCCCAAATGCAATAGATAATATGCTAGAGGACAAACCTCAATATTATGCAACTCACATCACCAATGATTTCACCGAAAGTGTACCAACCTTCAAACCTCCAATGATTATTCTATAACATGGTCCTTCAACATATGCGAAAACTCACGCACAGAAATCCAAATCCCACACCCACATAATTCAATCAACACTGCAACACGCTTCAATTGAATGTTAATGGTATAAAAAAATAACAAAGACTTCACCACACCCTAATAAACTATAATATACACATAACACTTATACAACTATCCAATCTCAAACAAGACACTCACCTCTCTAATTTTTAACTAGCAAAATCTTCAGACAGACAAGAAAAACCAACTCAAACATTTTGCCATTCCTTCACCCTGTACAACCAAAAACATTCCAATTTCAAAACAAGAACACAAATCACACAAATACCTTAAGAGAGAATGAACAACAATTCAAAATCCGACTATCACTAATCAAAAGAAAAATATGGAATAATAAAAAAACATACAACCTAAATATTGGAGTCTGCAGCGATTTATGTCTCACACCTACCTCCACATTAACACAACAATATGGAAACTAGGAAAGGCGAGTGGGGACTTATTATCTAAAGCTTTATTCGTATAAGTTTCTAATATAGAGTATAAATATTATATAAATAGTATATATATCTATTATATATATAATATATTATATTAAATAGTATATATATATACATATAATATATATATATATATATACTATATATATATATATATATATAATATATAGTAAGTAACTATATATGATATTACTAGATACGATTTATATGACTATAATACTACTACACGGAATATATATATATATGTGTACCTACTATATATATATTTATAATATATATATATATATATATATATATAGTAATATATATATATATACTATATAATAGGCTAGATATAATATATATATATTATATAATATTATATATAATATTAGGAGGTTACCGCATACCAGCGAAAAGAAGGCGAGGATTACTGTACCGGATACCTATATTTTTTACGAAAGTGCCCGATACCGACCAATACTGATACTCTAGAAAGTTAAGCATATAAGTAGAAGATACAAGCAGTGAGATAAGATGAGAACAAAATTTGTGCACTGGCTAAAAGGCAACCTCAAGATTAGCATTCCGTGATACAAACATCTACTAATCATAATTATTCATGAATGATTGTATAATGAGGCCCTAAGTATAATTATTTTATAGAAATTTTAAATGAGTACCTTAAGGAAATGAAGTTGCAAATATAATCATTATAACTTTTTATTGTTTGTTGTTTATTATAAAAAGAGTGATTCGCAGTTCGATTATCAAGATGAGTGAGTAACAATCCAGTTTAGCTACTACGCTTTGCATTTTCTACGATGATATAACAAGATTTACAAGAGATCTTTAAGCTAAGCATTACAATACAAAGAATTAAGAGAATGAGATGAGAAGAAGAGAAAATCCAGAATGATTAATGCGCCAGCAGACACGAAACGTGTATAGAAATCGAGAGAAAGAACGAGAGCCTATTACGAACAAGAACGAATACTACATAAAACTCCTCTTAAGAATAGATATCATTCAATAACTCCAAAATAAAAAATCACAATCTGTGACTGCAAAAACATTGCATTCACTAGTATCTGGCGGAGATTATCCTTTTTGGGTGTTTACGATATCCTACCGTACACTATCATAATCACGTGCTCTCTCTCGTGACGGCATGTGAAGCGAGGTGCTGATAAGGTAATTTCCAGCAAGCACTCGATAAATACATCTGCGAAAACGCTTTGGCCCATTCATCGCCACCGCATTGTGGCAATTGAGATTCTCTCATGTAGGCAAGCATTCTCTCACTGTTTGTAGCAGCCTCACTCCTACCTCTTTCACAGATCGCAAATACTTGGCATTATCTTTGACTCCTTGAGTGACGGTTCTTCTCATTGTTTTACGTTTATTTCCCTCGAGTGAGTGATTCCACTTGGCAGGATGAGATAAGGAGCTAGACGGCCTCAAATTGCAATTCCGCGATGAACTTATCAAAAAGTAGCTAAACATAATCCAAGTACGGAGACTCATCTCAGTAGAATTATTTTGGACTTATGAATAAATGGATATCACCATTCGTCACTTTAGGACTGCAGTTCATGTTGGCCGAGTGTACAGACTAAGCCGGCTTCCATTCTTCGATGAGTCTCTTTTTTTTTTTTTTTATTTTTTTGTCAAGGATGTTTATTATTATGTCCTCAGGAGATACAGGAGAACCATCGAAAGTGATGGAAAAGTTAGGCGTCTTTGAGAGAAAATTTGCAAAAGTTGAATTTTTAAAGAATTGAACTTCACAAGGAAGAGACGACCCTACTGAGAAATTCTATCCAGATTAGGGAGAATAGAATCGGAAAGATTAAAAAAAGAGGCAATTCTAGAAGTAAAAGATGGAGCAAATTTGAAACGAG
>JABUQX010084847.1:25000-45000 GCA_015478945.1 Trachelipus rathkii | reverse complement strand
ATATATAATATTATATATTATTATATATTATATATATTATATATATATCTATATATATATATATATATATTATATAATATATATATTATATATATAATATATATTATATTATATATATATATATATATTATATATATAATATAATTAATATATATATAATATATTTATATATCAATATTATATATATATATATATATATATAACTTTATATAATATATATGGATATAAAAATGTTGGTACATTATATATATATATATATATATAATATATATATATATATATAATATATATATTATATATATATATAAAATTCAAAATGAAGCTTATTACAAAACCAAAGCAAATCTGTAAAAAAATAAAACATTGGTAAAATATAGTAAACATAGATTGTTCAAAATGCGATGCATATCACTAAATAAACAACCGTATATTACGTAATACGTCATTCAACGCGTATATCAAAAGCTGATAATATTTATAGAATAAGCCTTTCCCAGGACGGATTTATGCAAACGCTGTTCATATTTGTTTTTTATTGTAAAGTCAAATCTTGGTGCTGTGTTTGGCAGGGAATCTCGCAAGTCATGTTCTTGCCTTTAACTTTCTTTTTTTTTTATTTTATAGTAAGAAGTGTACAAAATGACATCACAAAAGCATATAGTGACTTAAGATTCGAATAGTTGGATAAGTTCTGAACTAAATTCATCTTCTCGAGCTTTTGTTTGCTCTGTAAATCAATCAGTTCGTCTTTCTGCGGGTCGTAATTGTCAAGAAAGCCTAACCCCTTAGTCATTGAATAGACTCCGTGCTCGCACTGCTCTATCAAATCATGAAAGGAAACATCTAACAAAGCTGTTTGGATGAGAGATGATTTCTTGGTTAATGTTGATGTTGGGTTTACCAAGGAAAGGGAAATTTGCAGAGTTGCTTCACTCAATTCTCTTTAACAACAACTGCAGTTTATTTTGGAGAAACATAATTTTTCCATCTACGTCGTGTACAGTAACATCTCCACCTTGTGGAGAGGCATTCACGGCATTATGATAGGCAAACACATCAGCTAGAGAAGTAAGAATGATGCGAAACAAAAAAAAATTATATAAAAAACCACAATTCTATCAATCAAAGACCCAATGATGAATTGTCATTTCGCAAATTAATTTAGTTTGACTCGACATTATTCCTTAAAAACCTTAATATAAAATTGCTAAGTGATATTTTAAATTAGATTTTAATCTTTAGCGAAGCTTCTGAATTTAATATTAATAAATAACTGAAATAGGAATGAACTACTTCATATCGCGTAGAAAATATTGATACGCGGTCGATGATTTAATTTTCTCAAACTATTCATATACTACATACATTACATCGCATATAGATATACTTTCATCGAAACGCAATGCTATGAATTTATTTGTGTCAAAGTCTATATTGTTAAAATTTCAAATTAATATATTTAAAATAGTTACCATATTATATTTAATTTATTTTTCTTTTAAAATTTTACAAATATTTTTTTTAATTAACAATGAGAAAAAGTATATGTAATATTTTTTTTATTAAATATCATATTCTTTTTTTTTCAACTTTGCTTTACATAAAAGTTAATTTTGTTAACTATATAATTAAACTAACAAAAATGCTATTTTGTTAGTATGGTAAAAATTCTTGGTGTGATACTAATACCAAGAGACATCACTTTCAAAGTATCATATATTATATATATATATTATATATATCTATATATACTATTATTAATATATAATATATTATATATATATACACACTAACATTATTATATATATATATATATATATACACTATATATATATATATACATATTATATACCTTATATAATATATATATATACCATTAATATAAATATATATACTATAACATATATACAACAAACTATATATTATACACTTTTTATATATAATAATATATATATATATAATATATATATATATATATATATAATACAATATATTATATATTATTATATTTATATATATTATATTCAATACATCTATATTATATATATATATATATATACTATACTATATACAGGAAATTTTTACATTTCTTATGGTATCATACATATATGGGATTTTCAACTTTGGCATTTATAGTATGTATAGGTAAAATCACTTATATCATGATGTTTCAGTACAAATGACGTAAAATTTTCACTCCTGAGAGGAACCGGGGTTGATGGAAAATTTTATGTCAACTTGATATAATTTTCTTTTCTGTGGACAACAACAACGAAGAGTGGAGCCAGGTATACCAGGCCTCTATTTCGGAGGAACATCTCAATCAAAGTACATCTGAACTCCGTGTGCAGAAGCAGAATCGAATCGCTACTCTCTCTCTCTCTCCTCTCTCCATCTCTCTCTCTCTTCTCTTATATCTCTCTCTTCTCTACTCTCTCCTCTCTCTCTACACCTCTCTCCGGTCCTCTCCCTCTTCTCCTCTCTGCTCTCTCTCTTCAACATTTCTAACCAGATTGAACATTACGATAATTAAGCGCTCTTGCTGCGATGGAATTTACCACGTTCAAGATATCTAGAACGTTCTTCTACTGCACGGGTAGTATTTTAGATGCCAGCGAGTGACTATGAAATAAGCAGTGATTAAACGAAACATTAGGATTTTTATTTCTTTTATTTTGCTAAGAATCCAGATTTTATTTCCTCTGGTATGGCTGATCCTCTAATAGTATATTATATATATATATATATTAACATCATATCAATATATATTCAATATATATTATATATTATATATCTATATATATATAACCTATATATTTTTATATATAATATAAACCTATATTATTATATATATATAATACCCACAACTTCAATAATAAGTAGTTGGGGGTACTAGATAGAGTGTGGGACGTACATGAAATACGGTCATAGAAATACGTTCATATGATGCGTACACGTGTGTACGCACGCGTAGCGTGCGTACACATGATGTTACGCGCGCGTAGCGCGCGTACACGTGATAGTAAATATTGTATGTATGTATGTATATGAGTGTTATTTATATATATATATATATATTATTATTATTATTATTACCCCTTCCCCCCTTTTCCCCCTGTTCTTTTATGTATATATTTCGATATGTGTGCACCGTAGGTGCACACATTCGAGTGTATGTTGATGACGCAGTACATAACATACAGCGTTGTCTCAATTACACCAGATGCCTAGCCACATACACATTCACATACACCACACACACACACACACACACCCACACACACACACCCACACGTATTACGTTCCCACCACTTCAACCTCATCTCTTCTATCCCCCATCTCTTACCCCCACCCTCCTATTTCTTTTCTCTAGCTGTTGTCATGACTAGCTACATCATCTACTCATACATCATACTCGCCATGACCACACACACACACACAAACAACCCACACACACCACACACACACGACCACACACACACACACACACACACACACTTTTAATACCAGCATTTTTCCGCGCGCGCCCGTTTTTCGCCCGTCCGACTTGGTCCCGCAATCGCCTTTGCACCGTGCGCCGCTTTCCTGCCTCCGCCACCGCCTCTGCCGCCGCCACCCTCGGTTTCGCGCGTTGGTATACTCGTTTCGTCTTTCGTTCGCATCGTCGTTGAGGAGATGGGGGTTTTTTATCTCTACCCCACCTTTCCCCTATTCTCTTAACTCCCCCTATAAAATTGGACAGGATGGAATCGAATCCCGTCCTTTTCGGCCATGCTGAGCTGCATCCGCCAGGTAAGTATGACTTTATCTGGCCGTGCTACCCATCGCGACGCTTCCGTACCTTATTTCAATTATGTTTATATAGAAATGGAGTTTCAAATGTGTAATTATAACGTTTAAAAATACGATAAAATGAAATAAAAATTTTTCATTCCCATCCATGCTTTAAGACTTCATGGTGAATTATGCTATAATTGACCGCGAACTCAAATTAATCTACCTTGAAGAAATGCGGTCAGAAAGGTCGGCTTCGAGTTCGCGGTTGATTAACTTTTAATCTTTGCCTGAGGGTATAAAAGAAAGACGGGTTTCTTGACAAATTCTACTTTATATTAATTATATTATAATATATATATATATTATATTATATATATTAATATATATATATATATATATATATTATTATATTATATATATATATGTATTATATTATATTATATATATTATATAATATATATTATATAATATATATAACACCCCTATATATTACTACTTGGTATTTTATATATATTAATATATAATATATAATAAATTATATATATATATATATATATATTATATATATATATTATATATATATACTATCATATATAATATATATATATAGAACGGCTTAGGCACAGCATGCGCATTCCCTTAAAAGAGTTCTTCATCAAAGGAAAAAACACTTTAAAAGATCACATTTAAACAATATAGATAAAATGAAATAAATTTTATTCTTATTTCTTCCTTCTTCTTTTTTCTGCTTCTTTCTTTTTTCTGCTCTCTCATACTCTCTTCTCTCTTCTCCTCTTCTTCTTCTTCTTCTTCCCTTCTTCTTCATTCTTCTTCTTCCTTCTTCTTCCTTCTTTCTTCCTCTTTCTTCTTCTTCTTATTCTTCTATTTTATATATTTTTCATCATTTGAATTGCTAATCACATAGTAATGAATACGATGTATGTTTGGTTAGTTACGAATTTTTGGAAGAGAGAGAGCGAGAGAAGAAGAGGAGAGATGCGGAGAGAGAGAGAGGAGAGCAGAGAGAGAAAACACAACCCATGAAACACATCAACAATGAAACACATCACTCAAGAAGCCATTAATCTTCCAAAACAAATCACAACACCCCGGCAAAACACAACCCCAGCTCGTGATCTATACTAAGAACACATTCACATTGTACGGTCAAATAAAATTTAAGAAATTCCATTACAACAATTTACTTTACCAACCCCTCAACGTCGTAAACAGTAATCAATAGCGGCAGGTACCTAGCACAGTGTGAATTATCATTGCTTTCTGCATATCTCACATCGCTTTACTGCTTTTCAACCTGCTTTTACTGTTCACGCTTACTGCCTTTTCTGCTTTTACTGCTTATATTTAACATATAACATTATAATTATTCACTCATGCTTTAACACAAATATTTCAAAGTTTCTTTAAAAATAACAGGAGTTGTTATATTAATTATTATTTTCATTATTATTATTATTATTATTATTATTAATTTTATTATTATTTATTTTATTATTATTATTATTACTTGTTATTATTATTATTGTTTATTATTTTTACAAGTTTAAGAAAACATTCCGTGTAAATAGAAATCAAATTCATTATTTTCACTCATAACAACAAGTCGTAAAAACATACGTATGGTCTTACTTGTGATTGGAGGATGTAAGACCTAGCTTCATTTCAGCCCTTCCTCTGTGATTGGGGTCGAGACACATTATATATGTTCCCCTTGGGAGTCCTAACTCGCATTAAAGCATAGTCGGCTTGGCCGTCAACCTGTGAAACAAGTTCTCTACTCTAATTGATAAGTGGTTCCATTTCCAGTAAGATCACATTATGACCGTCCTTAATAGGTTTATATCATCTGTTCAAAGACATCACTCAAATGGGGCGCGTTAAATCCAGGGCTGATGGAGTTGGGCAATCTTATATAAAAAGAAACCCACACATGGAACTGGAATTTTTCAACCCGTGTGGTTAGTAATTTCACCATATTACAACACAGGACGTGTTTTCATGAGCGCCGATGAATTACTGTGGCATATCGACTCACACAACACGACACGACTACCTTACTCGACATACTCTTACTAATGTGCGTTTAAACTCTTCGAACACAATCATCAAGCCAGAGTTGGTAGCGATAACCACGGCCACACCCAGCTTAATCTCTAACCTTCTCTAAACATGTGAACACAATAGGCATGGAAGTTAGACTATGGGAACGAAGTAACGGCTTAGAAGTATTTGAACGTACCTCTCATGGATTCTATATCTCAGGAGTGCAACAGCTGAAGTGTATGTCAGAGGTAGGCGAAAGGGTGATAAGGCATATGAAGAGAGTGAGTGTGTTATCTAACTATGTGACAGTCGCTCATTATATGTTATACCAGGAATACTATGCATTCAAGAAAATGATGGTTGATGATTCTGAAACTGTTATTAAACGATTCCTAGATACTATTGATGTGCAGAAATTCATTCATCTACTTAGAAAACGATGGGCGGTAAGCATCTACGCCGACGATCCAGAGACCAAACATACTATGATATCTGAGAGGGAGCTTTTTACATATGTGCTTTCGGATGGTATTGATGAGACACGTGGCTTCATGATAGACAACGATATAAATGATTGGTATATTTGTAAAGATTTACAGAGTATTAATCTTGAGTCTTCGTGAAGTTTCTGTGAATGTCTAAAACAGTGTTATACACCCTTATAAATATATTTAATATTATTGTAAACGTAATTAATGATAAAATATTTAATATTCTTGTGAATATATTTAATGTTAAAATATGTACGTCAGTGATTATTAAAGTTCTATCTATGTAGTAAAGGCTTTTCAAGTGAAGTTATTGCTTTAACACCATCAAGTAAAAAACGTTCGTGAATATAATATATATATATATATATATATATTATATATATATATATATATATTATATATCTATATATATATTTATATTACTCATAACATGTAAATATTACATATATCCTATATGTTCTTAACATACCTTCGAAAGCTGTATTACACCTCGAGCACGCTACGAGTATGGATGTGGGTAAATTCATGTTCTTCAGCCCTGCTACATGTATGGTGGCTGGTCCCACAAGCTGCGGAAAAACCTTTCTGCTGTTAAACATATTAAAGGATGGTGGAATTTTTGAGCATGCACCCGTGAAAATAATTCTGGTGCTATAGTGTATTCCAGGAGAAGTTTAATGAATATAATAATATAGTAGAATTCCATGAAGGTGTATACGATATTAAATCATTGGAAAATGTACAAGGTCATAAAGTTATAGTTCTGGACGACATGCTGCACAAGTTAAACGAAGATATAGCTGAGACGTTTACGGTGTATTCCCATCATTTAAATATATCTGTATTTTTCATTACACAGAACATTTTTCATCAAAGCAGGCACATGAGGACTGTTTCTTTAAACACTCAGTATCTGATCCTGTTTGGTCAAAGAAGAGATATGAGTCAGGTCAATGTTCTAGGGTCTCAGATGTTTCCGTTGGCAAGAAAAGAGTTCTTGAAAGTATATAAAGAAGCTACTTCGGACCCGTACGGTTACTTGCTGTGTGAACTTCACCCTAGGAACACGCATAGAGTCCTGCTCCGCACTAACATTCTACCGCATGAGGTAGAAACTGTGTACATTCCTGAATAATGAGTAGTTTAGTTGTAAAGTATTTGCCTCTTATAAAAAGATTTAAAAAGCTGAAACCGGCTGAAAAGCGCAAAATAATCTGTGATGATGAGAAGTTCATCCAGTGTGTATGTGAACTCTGCTTAAATCTTATAAAGGGGAAATGTTCCTTTAAACAGGCCTCAGAAGGTAAAGCTGCGTCGACATAGAAACACCATTAAAAAACTCTCCCGTAACCATAAAGCACCTGAAAAATAAAAAGAAGGTGTTGCAGAAGGGGGTGTTGTATTCCTACCTCTACTTTCTCAGTTATTGCTCCCTCTGATTAACCAAAGTGGACTATCTTCATAATGAAGAAGTCGCTGTATACCCGTTTTCGAGTATGAGAAAATGGAAATGTAATCACTCTCCTCATCGTTGCAGAGAGCCCGACTCAGCCTCACACAACACAGCCTACGGGGTGTCGTCCTCCTGAGCAATTTCCACCCAAAAATCATTCAGCATCATTTCTCTCTAGAGAATCAACAACCTTTGAGTCCTGCACAAATTCATCAGCCAACTCGGCCTTACAGCTTGATCGACCCTAAAGTTGAACAGATAAGCAATTACGAGCAAGAGGTGTATCGGATATTAAATTCAGACATTAACATCCATGAGAAGCGTATCTTATACCAAGATGCAATGCAGAAATTATTAAGCCTCAAGGATCTGCATCTAAAGGGCCCACTAATTAAGTCTGACGTGGAGGAAACAAATTTGCCACAAGAAGTAAAACCTGAGGTGAAGTATGAAGACAACTTAAGAAATATCCTAGAGGAGAGCTTGCCAAACAGGTCTCGCAAATCAGGACTAACTCTCTATAATATTTTAAAAGAACAAATAACTTGGAATGAGCTAGGTCAAATCATTATTGATGATGAGATAGTTAAAGGATCAAACATTGTGGATTTAATAGCTGATCTCTCGCGCGACTGGAAGAAAGGGGCTGTAACAGGGTGGCCTGCTATCAAACAGGAGCTTCAGACTATAAATTTTCCCCGTTCTTTAATCTTGAACACACGCAGATTAGCAGACTTGGATGATATTCCTAAGACACCAAGACCCGATTCTAGTCCTTCAGGCATGTCCTACGCTTCAGATAATTCAAACGTGTGTTAAAGGAGGAATAAGAAAAAAGCCGTACGCCAGTCTTAAATGGATTAAATCATAGTTAACGTTATGAATGTTAATTAATATTATTAATTCATATATATAATATTATATATATATATTAATATTTAAATATAAATAATTTAAATAATTATTATTAAATTATTTATTAATATTATATATATCTTATATATATATATATATATATATATATATATATATATATATATATATATATTATATATATTTATAACTTGTTCGTTTGGTTCTAATCTGCTTTTACTTGTGGAAAAATAAATAATTTATCATAATTAACCTGTGATTTAATATTTCCTTTTTTTAGCGTATATTTCCTTTTACCGCATATATATATATATATATATAATATATATATATATATATATATATATATATTATATAATTTAGTATATATATATATATATATATATATATATAATATATTTAAATATATATATGTTATATATATATATATATATATAAATGTTTTTCATTTATGTCAGTAATACACCATGGAGGCTAAGGAGGTGGTTGATAAGTATTATTACGATGTGAAGGAGCCTAATAGCTACGGAGGATTCACAAGGTTTGCCTCGAGGTTTCCGGACATTAGCCGGAAAGAGTTGAAAGCATATTTAGAGGGCGAGGAGGCTTTCACTCTACATAAACCTGTTCGCAGAAAATTTCCTACCCGGAAAACCATAGCCCCCTGTCTCGATAGCGTATGGCAGCTGGATTTATCCGAAATGGTTAAATACAGCTCGTACAACGAAGGATATCAATACATACTTTTCACCATTGATGTGTATTCTAGATATTTATGGTTAAAACCTTTAAAAGATAAAAAGTCAGGTACTGTATCTGACGCATTGAGAGAAATTATAGAGGGTGACAGGCGATGGCCAAGAATGCTGTGGACGGACCAAGGCACTGAGTTTCTTGGTCGAGAATTTCAAGAATTAGTTAAAGAGCACGACATGGGGTATTACAATACATTCTCAGTGAATAAAGCAGCTATAGTTGAAAGAGTACAGCGCACTATCAAGGAGAAAATGCACCGGTACTTTACCCGCATGAACACTTTTAAGTATATTGACATACTACAAGACCTTGCTCATTCTTATAATAGATCGTTCCATAGAACTATAAAATCTACCCCTCTAGAAATGTCGAAAATAAAGCCTGCGATGGTTGATCATTCACAACGAAGAGTCAGGAAAATAAAGGATAATTCAGGTGTGTGCTTAGGTGATTATGTGCGAGTCTCCAGAGAGGCGGAAAGGTTTAGGAAAGGCTATGAGTCAGGGTGGTCTACAGAGGTTTTCAAAGTTCACAATATTCGAGACTTCCCATACGACGGCTTAAAATTATATTATTTGGAGGATTTATACGGTGAAAAGATAAAAGGAGGTTTTTACAAACAGGAAATACAAAAAATACGCTTCAATCCTGAAAGTAATGTGTATAAAATTGAAAAGATATTAGGTTCGAAAGGAAAGGGGCGAAATAAACAGTACTTGGTTAAATGGGTAGGATATCCTGACAAGTTTAACTCGTATATAAAAGCAAGTGACATTAAGAATCATTAATCAGTATTCATTGAGACCATGGCGAGTACAGATCACTTCTATTTAACTCTGCCTTCTTCGGCTTCGATGAATCTACATCCTGATAATAAGCTCTCAGACTTCACGACAGAGTTACTGAACCCTATCGACATTGAAAGAGACGTTTATGAAATAGGATTGTGTGAAGTGATATTAAATACAGATGTGGAAAATGTTCCGCATAATCTTTACTGGATGAATGTTTACAGAAGTGTAGACTGTGTTGAAACTATATTGGATGAGAAGAACACAGGTGCTCTAAACCGCGTTACTATGGGGACGAGAGAGTACTTTTATGAAAGAATTGTAATGAGGAAATCCTATTTTAAGTCAGTTCCTGCAATGTTCAGTTATTTAAATACGCTTTTAGCGACTAGTAATATGTGTAGAGATCTAATTTACAACACAGATATTCATCCCTCTGATGACGAAGTATTAATTACTTTGAGATCAACGGCAGGCATTAACCTTAGAGATATTGATGTGTTTTTCCTCAGGAGATCGTCATGGCAACGGAAACACGTTCATGAACGTAAAGGTTGGTTAGATGTCCTCTATGATGTACCTACTATGCTGAAAAGGGTCATGAAAACAGTGGAAAACGAACATATAACCAAGGAAGAATTAATCGACGAGCAAGACAGGGTGTTACATTATACTTGTATTACCTCTGAGATCCTCAAACATCCTGGAATGGCGTACGTCTACACTGATATAGTCGAGCACCAGTATGTGGGCGATACTACTGCTCCTCTGTTAAGGGTAGTTTATTTCCCTGAAGAGAGCAAGGTAATAACATTCCCAAATGTCCACTATCTCTCACTGAACAGGTCACTGATCGGGTCTATAAGAGTACATATAAAGGACGTGGAAGGACGGCCATTTCCATTTACAAGTGGCACATTGATGTGTAAAGTACACATTAGAAAGAAACGTCCCCATCAGCTATAAAATGATGGAACATTTTTTAACCAGAATTGAAAATCTCATCTATATGCTACTGGAATTCATTCAAGAAATAGATGACTCTGCAGGATATATAAGGGACATAATCAATTGCATTTTTTCATTCATTGGTATACTCTTGCAGTGTAAAGATAGTATAGGAAAGAAGCTCCAGTTACATAAGTAATAACCATGGAGAGAGTATTCATTGGAACGAGATCACAGAGAGGATACGGTCTTGGAGGATTTTTCACTAAGCTATTGCGAAGCGCCATCCCCGTATTTAGAAGAGGGGGTGAATATCTAGGTAAAAAAGCTATAAGAACAGGTCTGCACACGATGCAAGATATAGCGACAGGAGCCAATCCTCGTGCTTCATTAAAAAGGCGGATTGCTGAGGTTTCTGATGAGATGCTCGATGATGTTAAACGCAAGATAAGACGTAAAATGACGGGACAGGGTAGGGCTAAAGTTAAAGGACACAGGAATGCCCCAAACAGGAAAAAGCCAAAGACGAAGAGAGCTCTGAAGAAGAAGAAGAAGCAAAGCCATAAGAAAATCACAGTGCGGAAAAACCCTAAGGCTAGAAGGCGCAAATCTACAAAACGTATTGATGTATTCACCATTTAACTACTACCATTTAACTACTAGTTGGTGTCTTTAACTTCGTCTCTCGGCTAACATGTATATAAGTGGAGCACATATGAAGCTTTGTTCATTATTCGGCCTAGCACCGCACCAGCAAGATGCATTTCCTTCACCCTGCTAGTCCAGACTGCTGCAAGAGCGAATTGGATCTCTTCTCGATGAATCCTACTCAGATCAGCGTGAGTGACAGCAACTTCATCAGCATTAATCCCACCCATTCGATAACCAGCACTGACGTTCCTTTAGAGTTCAACATCCCAGGCACCTCAGACCAGTATCTAGATCCATCTAATGTATTTCTATATTTTAAAACGAAATTGACAAACCCTGATGGTACAGACCTTCCTACAGGTGACGACCACATAGTGTATGTATACAGAGTCGAACTTCCTATATTCCTGTTTTAATCAGATTGATGTTTACCTCAATGAAACTTCGCTAGGGACTTCAGCAGCTAGTTATCCTTATAGAAGCTACATAGAACATCTACTGAACTTTTCTGATGATGCTAAACAGTCTCATCTTCAATCATGTGGTTTTTACAGCTTCAAAGATGATGAGGCTACACATGTAGATAAAGCGGCTAAAGTCATAAATAACACTTACGAATTCTACGGTCGTTTAAATGGTGATATATTCTCTCAGGAAAGGCTTATTATACCATCTGTAGATGCTAGAATCCGCTTGTCCCGTTCAAGTCCGAAATTCGCACTTAAAATAAAAAGTGATCCTAATGCTACAACTGCATGTCCAGAACCTATCTTCAAACTGCTAGAGGCTTTTCTCTATGTTAGAAAGGTGAAGTTATTTCCCCAAAGGCATTTGGAAATTGAGAAGTCGCTTTTAACAACCACAGCCAAGTACCCAATCAGAAGAGTGGAAACCAAAGTATTTAACTTCACTCACGGTTTATCAAGCATCAGTATATTCCAAACATTGTTAACGGTAATCTACCTCAAAAAGTAATAGCTGGAATTGTAGAACACGAGGCATATTCAGGTCATTATAAAAAATCACCATATAAATTCGCCCCTTTCAGCCTTAGGGGTGTCAGTTTACATGTAAATGGTCAGCCATACGGACGTGATTATGAAATGTCGTATAATGGGGTACAATCTCTATGTTCGCGACCTTTCCATGATTTAATAGCCAACACTGTTTCATGCGGTGATAGTGGTACGGGTATGAATCTTGAAGAATACGCAACGAATAGTAACTTGTATGCGTTTGATCTCAGCCCAGATCTTTCAGCTTGTAGCGCAAGTCATTTAAACATTCTGAGAAAGGGGACATTAGGCCTCAATCTTTCATTTAGCGGAAGTCTGCAGACATCCATTACCGTCATCGTTTATCTGGAACACCCTCAGCTTATTGAAATTGACAGAGCCCGTAATGTGCTTTTGAATTACTAAAGATGAATGAAGAAGAAATAAAAGCTATGTTTAAAAACGAACCTCGATTTTTAGGGGTGTTCGCTATTAATGAAGTAGATTCTGTGAGGTTGAAGAAGGATAGCGGCTTCGTGTTCAACACTTCACATCGAGATGTGACATCGTCGGGACACTGGATTTCCATCTACAAGGAGAAGAACGGAGATGTATACCTGATTGACTCTTTAAACTTGAAATTTATTCTGGATAATCATTACATCATTTCCTTTTTAAAATGTAACAATATAAATTATGTAAAAACTTTGGTTAGGGCTGTCCAACCATCGTTCTCTGCTTTATGCGGAATTTATTGTGTTTACTTCATTAAGTGTTTTTTAAACGATATCTGTGTCAATGATTTTGTAAATATTTTCGATGCTAAAAATTTATTTGTCAATGATTATTTAGTTTCCGAATACATGATGAAAGCTTTAAAATAAAAACGTATTTTACTATCCTTTTTCCTTATATATAATATATATAATATAATATATATAATTATATTATATATATATATATATTATATATATAATATATATATATATATTATTATATATATATATATATATATTACACAACATATTTTCTTATCGAGAAATTCCTGATGATGGATGGTAAAGTCTCATGAAAATTCACGTTTATGACGTTACTAGTTTAAAGGTGGGGGGTTAGACTGTTTCTCTTGATGGCCTCAGTATCGGTGAGGAAGTTGTAGTGTTAACAGCTCTTGGTATTATAGCGCATTTTGAAAAGACGGCAGCTATGGGTGTTATATCGTATATTCAAAAGTGCTGGTTCATTTTAAAATCTTGGTATACATGTGTCAGTCACACATCGGATTTTTCAGATAGACATCCTTACACACCCCGTGATCCTACAAGAACACGTGTTATATATGCAGCAGATGATGCAAACGGCCATAGAATGCGAGCTTCAGCTGCAGCGAAGGAGGGATGTGAAACTGCGTACTTCGATATATCATTGAGGTGTAACAGAGGTATTTCAATAATGGATGGGCAAATAGAGAAGATAGTCGAGATAAATAGCATGTTTAAAACATATTCAGTCAGCGTTGAACGATTTAGAATACAGATCCCTCTTCCTATACTTATAAAACTATCAGCTAAGATACGCCTCTTGGCCGACAAAGATCTTGAGGGGTGTGCAAGAACGAAGTTGGTTAACTATATAATATCCATTATAAGAACAGAAGTTTCTGGAGAATTTACTATATTCCCTCCTGACGCGCAAGGGGACGTTTGCATATATATATATATATATATATATATATATATATATATATAATATATATATATATTATATATATATATATATATATATATATATATATATATATATTATAATTTGTCCATTGTTCTAATTTGCTCACTTGTGAATAAATAGATATATTCCTATAGTTAACACTATGTTTTATATTCCTTCTACCATCGTTCATTCTCTCTCTCTCTCTCTCTCTCTCTGTCTCTCTCTCTCTCTCGTCTCTCTCTCCTCTCTCTCTCTCTCATCTTCAACTTACTGGAATAACAACAAAATATAAAATTTGAAAATTTGAAAAATTATATATTTAATAATTATATGTTGTGCTTCTTTGTGCTCAGTGTAAATATTTATCGAAAAAAAAAAAACCTATTTAATAAGGAGCATCTAACCCCAAAATCCGAATGAATGGATGCTTTGAGTCAACATCCCCTTGCGCCCAAAATAAAATTTTTTTCCTTTGCTTTTCGCTTTCCCATATATAATATAATAGTAATATATATAATAATATATATAATATATATATATATATATATATAATATATAATATATATTATATATATATATATATATATATATATATATATATATATCATAAAAATCCACAACTATTCTATTTTTTACGGGTACTTTTCCTCAGAAGATTTTAACTCCCTCTTCTTCAAGCTGGCTGAGTAGCCCTCGATCCGATTATGGTAAAAACACGTGGTCTTTCTCTCGATATGGTGATGTTTCCTTTTCTGATTTTTCGGATAACAAGGCATTAAAACAGCCCATCTTAATTCTGCTTAAGCCAAGGAGTGTTTATACTCTCTCTCTTCCCTCTCTCTCTCTCTCTCTCTCTCTCTCTCTCCTCTCCCTCCCCCCCTCCCCCCTCCCTCTCTCTCCCCCTCTCTCCTCCTCTTCTCTCCCCTCCCTTCTCTCTCTCCTCCTCTCCTCTCTCTCTCTCTCTCTCTCCTCTCCTCTCTCTCTCTCTCTCTCTCTCTCCCTCTCTCTCTTCTCTCTCTCTCTCTCGTCTCTCTCTCCTCTCTCTCTCTCTCTCTCCTCTCTCTGTCTGAATAATTACACACTGCAACTGCCTTCCGGCCTTGTATTTAAATCATGATAAGAAGGATAATGCTATTAGTAACGATGATAAGACGATGAATGAGAAGGGGCCGAAGAAGCATAACAAATTTCCGAGAGATCGGTGGAGTTTGAAAATAAAATTTTTAGTGAATGAATATGGCGAAATAAAATTTGTAGTGTGTCGTTGCTGCTGTTAAGGCTGTCATCGTAGATGCTGTTTATGGGCTGAGGTGATGTAGTTGTAGATTTGCGATGGGTAAGAAATGAAGATGATGAAAATAAAATTTGTAGTGTATCGTCATGAGCATGCTGAAAATAAAATTCACAGTGATTGATCAGAATACTCACATGGTTGATTCCTCTGTTTCAGGCTTCGCAGACATTCTTGCGTGTGCCACACCATGGTCCACAGACAACATCTCCACACACAGTCCACTCAACCTTCTGATTGTTGCTAGTTTGTGTGCTTAGCCCGCTGGTTGCATTGCTTGCTGTTGATGTTCCCCAGACCGGTGTATCTTCCTTGTGTATGCTGTGTTGGTGTTCGTTAAAGCCTCTTAGTGACTGTCACTGATATTAATCCTGCAGCTGCAAATCTTTATGTGAATGATTGCAACGAAGGAGCAGAAAAAATGAACGAATAAAGAAGAATGAAAAAAAAAAAAAAAACAAAAAAACAAAAAAATGGCACATCCGATACTCTCCACATTTCTCTCATCCTCCTCTCTCTCATCTCTCTCTCTCTCTTCTCTCTCTCTCCTATCTCTCCTCTCCTCTCTCTCTCTCTCTCTCCTCTCTCTCTCTCTCTTCTCTCAATCTCTTATTCTCTGCATCTCTCTCTCTCTTCTCTCTCTCTCTCTCCTCTTCTACTCAAAACCATCAGCAACCTGACCAACAATACATCGTTATGTCATTACTATGCGAATTTTACAAATCCAAATGCAAAGAAATAGTAATTAAAATAGGCCTACAGAATAAGAAGAAGAAGAAGAAGCAAGAAGAAGAGAAGAAGGAAGCAAGCAAGAAGCAAGAGAAGAGGAATGAGCAAAGCAGAAAAAGAAGAAACGCAGAATGAAGAAGAAGTAAGAAATTAATAATAAAATTTGTTCATTCTTATCGTAATGTTTAAATTATAATTTTGGAGTTCTTTTCAAAAAGTAACAATCCACTTTTAAAGATCAAATCTTCCTTAAGCCGCCTCCCTATTTATATCAACTATCCATATAACTATATAATATATATAATATATATATATATATATATATATATATATATATATATATATATATTATATATATATATATATACTATATAATATATATATACATATATTATATATAATATTATACTATACCTATATACTATATATATATATATATATAAATATATACATACTATTATATATATATCCTAATATAACATACGCCTATATACATATATATATACTATATATATATATATAATATATTATATAGTATATAAAAAAAATAAATTAATTATATTATTAAATATATAATATATATATAACATAAAATATACTATATATATATATTAATACTATACTATATACTATATATATATTGTCTATATTATATATATATATATACTATTATAAATATATTATATATATAATATAATACTAAAGTTTAATAAATTTAATATACAGTTATAATATATATGTATATATATAGTATTATTAATATATACTCTTTGCCGCCTGTCACTGTTTTTACTTCTGGATTACTCGTGATGATGAGAGAGGAGAGAAAAATGAAGAAAAGAAGACATGACAAAAAAAAAAAAAAAAAATGGACTCGAAGAAGAACATCTCTCCTCTCTCTCTCTCTCTCTCTCTCTCTACCTCTCTCTTATCTCTTCTCTCTCTGCTCTCTCTCCTCTTCGTCTTCTCTTCATCATCTTCTCGTCGCTCTCTCTCTCAAAGAATTTCGCAATCTGACCAACAAACATACGTATTCACTTACTATGTGATTAGGCAAAATCAAATGAAAAAATAATATAAAAAGAAGAAGAGAAGTAAAGAAGAGAAATAATAACCAGTGACATGACAAGCAAGAAAAAGATAATTAGGAAAAAGAAGAGAAGAAAACATTATAATCGGTAGACATTTTATCGTAATGTTAATTATATTTTTGAGTTCCTTATCAAAAGGAAAGATCCACCTTTTAAAGTCGAACCTTTCTTAGCGGACCTTATATATATATACTTAATATATTATATATTTATATTATAATCCATAATATATATATAGATATATATATAGCTATCTATAGATATACAGATATATATATAATATAATTATATATACTTCAATATCTCTTATATATATCTATTTCATATACCTCTCCCTCTATATCTATTCTACTATCCCTCTAATATATATATATATATATATAATATATATATAAATATATATATTATCATATATATATATATAAATATATATATATTATAATAGTTATAATAATATATATAATATATTATTATATATATATATATAGTACTATACTTTATATATATATAATATTATATATATATAATATATATATATATATATATATAATATATATATATTATATATATATATTATATATATATACGTATATATATATATTAGTGAGGTGAGTATATATAGATATATATATATAAAATAAACCTTTCCATTTTGACAAGAAATCCATCTTCCTTTTATACCCTCAGGCAAAGATTAAAAGTTAATCAGCGCTTGAAGAAAAAGCGTAAGGCTTTTTAATCCCTTTGAGTTTCACGGTAATTATAACTATAATTGACCGTGAAGTCGAAATAAAAAGACATGGAAAGTTTTATTTTATTCCGTGATCTTTTAACCGTTAATAAGTTTAACATTTAGAGGCTCGACAGTGTATTTATTATTAAACGCAAGGAGGATTACAGGCCGCTTCAAGCGACGGTCAGGATACGTCTCCGACGATGCTGACCATCACCGTGATGGAGCGGAACCGAAGAAAGGGACGGGAGTCGATTCTCATCTGTCCAATTTTATAGGGGAGTGAACGAGAATAGGGAAAGGGTGGGTAGAGATTAAAAAAAACCCATCTCCTTCAACGGCCGGAGTGGCGAAGCAGAAAGACCAAACGAGGTATTAGACCAAACGCGCGACAACGAGCGTCGCGTGCGGCAGAGGCGTGGCGGAGGCAGGAAAGCGCGCACGGGGCAAATGCGAATGCGGGACCCAAGGTTCGGACGGGGGCTCGAAACGGGCGCGCGCGGAAACGTGAAGTGTGTGTGTGTGTCGTCGAGAGAAAGAAACAAAAGGGGGTAGGGCCAATGATGGGTATTAAACAATTTGTGGGCATAGTAGCTAAACGAAGAGAAAAGAGAATAGAGGTGGGGTAAAGGATGGACGGATAGAGAGAAAGGGGGGATGGGGTAACGTAAGTACGTGCATGTTGTGTGTGTGTGTTGTGTGTGTGTAGTGGCTGTGTGTTATGTGTATGTGACAGTCGTTATGTTAGGCATCTCGTGTTGAATGAAAACTCTGAATGTTGATGAACTGCTTCATCAACATACACTCGAATTGTAGTGCAGCCTCACGGTCGCGACCACATATGGAAATATAACATAAAACGAACAGGGGGAAAAGGGGGAAGGGTAATAATAAATAATAATAATAGTATATATATAAATAAACACTCATATACTACATACAATATTTACACTCACGCTGTACGCGCGCTAGCAGCGGCGGTAACATCATTGTGTACGGCACGCTACCGCGTGCGTATCACACGTTCTGTACGTATTTCTATGAACGATTTTAGGCGTCCATCACTCTATCTAGTACTCCCAATACTTGGCGCTAACAGAAAGGCTCATTATTGGGCATATTATTTTTAACCCAGATATAAAACCAACATTAACTCCCAGAGGAGAGTATTCAAAAGCAGTGGAATTCTATCGAATAATTGAATTAAGAGAAATTTTCCTACATTTCAGTAAAAGACAGTTACTATCCTTGAAACAATGCAGTCTGTTGTCAGACCCAGTGACTCCTTCACCATCTCTAGTACAGATCTCGTCCGGATAGAGATAAATATGCCATTGCGAAGAAAGGTCATATATAAAATTAAACAGATATTGTCAAAGCAACTCATCAACTTGCTAATGGTGAGAGCCCGGTTATTTTCAACTTTGGGACTTGGGCACAGCAACATTAGAAATAGGTTGGGAACAGCTAAAGCTGGAAAATTTTTTTGTAATAAATTTCTTAATGATAATTTCAGTTTCGACCTTTTAATGATGAATCTCCCTCTCTCTCTCTCCTCTCTCTCTCTCTCTCTCTCTCTCTCTCTCTCTCTCTCTTCTCTCTCTCTCTCTCTCTCTCTGTATCTCTCTCTCTGCATCTCTCTTCTCT
>JABUQX010084847.1:0-15000 GCA_015478945.1 Trachelipus rathkii | reverse complement strand
AGTATCTATATTAATCTCTATAATATAATTCCTGAAAAAGAAAACTGTATTTTACCTAAAATATATTTCTTGAAAAAATTCATAAAAGTCTGAAAACACATATTATATAATATATATAGTATATATATATAATATATAATATATGTACATATATAATATATATATATATACTATATAATATATATAGTATATATAATATATATATATTATATATATTGAGTATATATATATATAATAAAATAATATATTATATATATATATACTATATATATATACATATATAAATATAACTAATATATATATATATATATAATATATATATATATATATATATATAATATAATATATATATATAACCAGATATACAGTATAGCTTAAATATCCTTTAGGGTCATATGTTACCCCATGAAACTGCAAACATGCATACACCTATGAAAATCTCTAACTCATCAACTTTGAGTATCAGTGGCTTACATGGATCTTTTTGTGAAGTAAATAGGTTACTTTCATTACAGATCATATTCAATAAATCCTCGTCAAAAATTTTTCTAAAATACTCTAAGAGCTCACATACATTCCCATCAATGGCAACACGCCCTTTTCAATATGGAATTACTCTTTCATTCCATTGATTATCTTCACACGTTCTCCAATTTATTTTATTTTTTAGATCTCTTTAGAAAGATACATCTACAAGACTTTCCTCTTCCTCCTCCTGTTCCTCTTCTTGATCAACCTCAGCTGAAAGTGAACAACTATTTATTTTACCTGTATCTGTAACGCGAGACTTTGTGGGCAAAGTATCATTTGTAAAATTTAAATTTTCTTCATTCAGATATACAGAGTAAAGTTTTTCCATACTACCTGAAGTGGATGGTAAGGTACTGACTGCACCAGCAAGCAAATATGTTTATCCTTGGATGAGCCAAGCTAGACTGCATCTTTCTCCTCTCTCTCTTCTCTCTCCTCTCCTGCTCTCTTCTCTCTTCTCTCTCTCTCTCTCTCTATATATATATAAATTAGTATATATATATAATATATATATATAATATTACTATATATAGTATATATATATCAATATATATAATAATTATTATAGTATATTATAATATATACTATATATATAATATAAAAACGAGAGAGAAGAGAGTAGTAGAAAAATTCCCACTTGTTTAATTGAGCACAAAATCACGTCTGTAGTCGGCATCGTTTCACTTGTGAAATATATCAACAGTCAACCATATATCATCTGAATGAAATGTCTGGACCTCATCAGAATCAGCCACTGTGAGCTGATCTATCTCTTGGACAGAAATCTAGTTATATAGAGGTTTACTGCCGGCAAAAACTATTGACCTGTTGAGCGATCTGAAAAAAATTCAAATGTTATTACTGCTTACCAACACTAATTGGCAATATATTATCATATTATATATTATATATTATATATAATATTAATATATAATATATATATATATATACTATATATACTATTAAAAATATATTATATATATTATAGATATATATATATTAATATATAATAATATATTATTAATAGTTTGAATAATTGATCTGAAAGGTAGAAATGACGTCACTAGTAAGCCTAGCAGCGGAATCAGCTGATCAATCAGCTGATCAATCAGCTGTGAACCTAAATAGGCACAATACTATTATATATATTATAATATATATATATAATATATTATATATATATACTAGATATATATAACTAATTTATATTATATATATATATATATATTATTAATAATATTATAATATATAATATATATCATATTACTCGATATACTAATATTATATAATAACTATAATATTATAATATTTGATTCCTCTCACTCTATTCTATCTAAGAAGTCCTATACAGTATTTTTGTGCTCCTTTACTTTATCAAGATGTCACGACTATGTGGTACATTTAAACAATTCGAGTGATAAATCATTTTCCACACATATGAAATTCATACTTGATGGGCTAAACAATATATTCATAAGATATAAATATCTCAAATGAAAAAATATTGTTATTAAAACTCTGTATATCTACCATTATTAGAGTTATTTTCCAGTTCATTCTCAGCTGAAAATTCACTGTTCTAAAAACAATGCATCAAAAATACTGCAGAGCTTGAAACACTTTGATGATTACGCACCTCCCATTGAATAGACCTACTATTGGTCAAACGGTATCTGAAAATGCAAGGATCCGAATGAACCTGAAAAAAAAAGCCACAGATACCGCTTGAATTAACACATTTTTCTCGAGCAGTTACAGCCTTTTTCGTGACAACGTGCGATATCGTGTGCTTAAAGCCATAGAGGCGCATTAGTAATTATTGTATAAATCAAGTTACCAAGAGCAGAAAACTGTCCTTCCTTCATACGTTACCCGCTAATTCACTAGAGTATCCTTAGGAAGGTGCTCTCCTTACTCCTTTGATAGTAACTTGATCCACTGAACAGATCTGTGTGACCTTCGAGCTCTTTGGAATCTTCCGTCAGTCTGTTTTTTATAACCTCAGTCAGCTAACTAGGTTAACTTCGGGCCTCAAATTTAGCTGGAGAGGCATAAATAGTGGCTCAATTTAATTCACGCCTTAGGCCTTAATATCCGCCGTGACCTTATTCGGACCTTCACCTTCCCGTCTGGGTCCGAAGTCGGAATCCAATTCTTGAGTTGCCGGCCCTGACCGACTTGAACTCGGCTGTAGAAGTTCAGGCTCTAAAACTCGTCATCTAAACTTCGACCCAATTTTTTGGGAAGAATTTGTCCTTCTATAAAGCTGGTGAATCACAGCTCGTAAATAAATCCTTGGACTGATATAACAGGACTTAGTCAAAAATCCTTACTTCAAATTCGCTAATCACAATTGCTGGTAATTGATCTCAGCACATTTTAAGCTGAAACTTTAACGCACAACTGTTTACCCAACTTCTTATGAATGAAAGACGGATTGATGTTTTTCTTTTATACCTGGACACTTTTCTGCTTTCGTAAAAAGGGAGGTTTGAATCCAAAATAGGATTGCCATGAGTCAATTCAGATCACTGACAACACTCAACCCGCCAAGAATTGGGAAACCCAATAGCTCTGGTAGAAATGTACATCTTCTCAGACTCACATAGATTATATCATCAGTACACTGTATATACCACACATCACACTCAGAATAAATCTCTTATACATGGGTGGTCATCACCTGTGATACTTCATAATTGCATATACATCCTTCCTCGCCCTGTCTCTTGAGGCATCGTTACTATACGTCACACTAGCAGTGACTAATCGTCCGCTCATTTCTCGCCGATTGTCGGCCACTCTGCTGATTGACCCCCTAGCTATCACCGTGGCTTGGTCGTCACTCTTCTGGCACGCACATCAGATCTAGCACCGTTTATAGTAGCTTCAGATCTGAAGGCTCCCTAATATCTCTCACACACTCTCGTGTTATCAGGATTCCTCACCAACTTCTCCACTTAGTTCCTCTTCTCCATGAATGATTGAAATTCAGTACAAAAGGGATATTAACGATTACTGTAACATGATATTAGTCTACCTGTTTAGTATCCTCATTCATCTCGTATCCAAGTTATACCTTCCTTGACCTCCTCATTTCTCGTTCAGTCGCGTCTGGAAATGTGTCTATACTATGTGCCGGTAAACTGTTATTAGGGGAAACCCCTAGCACCTTCTCTTTCAAACCTGTTGAAGTCGAATTCCGCATCCTGCAATTTGCAATTCCTCTGGTGTTGACATCGACCCACATCCAATGAGTCACTAGTACATTAGGAGATGCATAGGTTCTGCACTCTGTTGTGTTTCCCTTATTTCTTCCTAGAATACCCGTTTGAAATCTCACTAATCCTTCTTATGCTTGCTTTGCCAATGCCAATTGGTAGAAGGGTCCATGTTCCTTATTTCCATCCTACCCTTTTTGTCTTTTGACCTATTGGGGAGTGCACTATACACCATACCGTGCTGGTGCATCTCCTCTATTTCAATACCTCTGTGTTATTTCAACTTTCATATGTTCATGCTGTGAAACTTGAACCCTCCATGTTTTTTCATTCTCAAAATTACGTTGAGGTAATCTGGTGGTCTGCCATTTTAAATAGTACCGCTCTTACCTTGACCCTCAACATCGCTATGTCATTCCTCCCGCTACTGACTTTACGCACAACGTGTTGAATGGTGCCCCCATATCTTATCACCTAGTTTTTTCTCAAGGACCGATCTGCCAAAGTAACTCTTCCCTTCTGACCTTAACTCCTACTGCATAGGGAAGCCAGTTTTGGAGATAGCCTTTCCTATCCATTTGCTGTGCTCCTCCATAAGATTGTAATACCCTTTCCCTCTGCATTGTCTTGATCGTTAATAGTTATTGAGCTCGGTTTTATTCCAATACTCTTGATGCTTTGTCTTGTTATAAATATTATTAACCACCCTGTGGGTAAGCAGTCACCCACTCCCTGTTCCTTTGGTCACTATGTTCTTCAGGAACTCTGGCGAACGTACGGTTCGTGCGCCTCTACTGCCCCGTTCAAGATTGCTTATAGCGACTACTAAAAATTATATTGAGTCTATGTTATACCCTTCTTGAGCAGCCCTAAAGCCTGTTACTTTATGAAATTCCACCCCATTATCTGATAAAACCTTTGTCATGGGGCCTCAAATAACATGTGGTAACATCTATCTTTCAAGATGCCCCTGGACACTTCTTGGCATTATTTGTCCTTCTGTAGTTTGGTCTGGAGTGAGTAGCCCATTGCGTGCAAGTATGGTGTCAAACATCACTACGACAAAGGCAACATTTCCTCTCCTGTTTTTGCATGGCCATTACCCATCCAATTTCACTAACTCGAAAGGAGTTAAGAACCTTGGATTTTCCAACTGGTCGGCATATACTTGTGTCTACCTTACTTTAGCTGACAAGTGGAATTGTCCTGCATATCCTCCTGGGTGTATCTAATTCGCTATAGTATGACGCTTTTGCGGATTATTGCCATACAATCTTCCATTAAGTCTGTTTAGTTCCCCTGTCCTATGTGTTGCTCAATTGTTTCGGTGATTACCTACCAAACATACTGACAGTCTGTTTAACACCTATTACGCACCACGAACTTTCAGTTCTTCATCCTTTTACTAATATAGCATCGGTTCATTAATAGTTCCTCCTTATATTAACAAAATTCATTTTAAAACACATCCTTTCTTAGAAATTTGTTGTGTATTCTTAACCCTCTTCTTGCCAACTTCCCTTCTTATGCACCTTTAGCATCTCTTCCTGGTAATGTCATTATTTCGTTTAATGTTTATTGAATACATGTATCAATACCATTATGTATCACACGCTATTACATTATACACATTAACAAGAAAACCATCACTAACCTGATGCTCATCATCCTCCATTGTGCGTGGTGCATGCCTCTCTCCAAATTCCAGGAAATCGCTTCCTAACCCCACGCAATCAATTGATTACCAAAACTGCATTATATCCGCAATATTAGAAACCAACCAAACTACTAATTGTAATTACATTCCCTATCTCTACGAAGCACCATATAATCTTAAGGTCGGAAATCAAACACTACTTTCTTTTCCTTCCAAAGTTGTAACTTCAATCTCATGTCCCAAAAGTCAACCCAGATTAATCACCAGTAACATTTTCTTCTCCCTCTGGGATGCACCTTAGTATCAGAACTAATGACAGATCCTGTGTCTAAAAAGGCACACCTAGATGTTTCGCCAATGGAAATGTCTTGCCATGCAACTCCTGATAACTTGTGGTTGCAGCTTAACCGGGACTGGTGTCCTCTTTCCTTCATTAATAGATTTACCCCTAGTCCCTCTTCTGGTGGATGTTCTAATAAGTTTTCTGCCTCACTTTCTTCACTGTCCATGAATCCTTCATTTTCTCCCTCAGATGGTACCTCTTGATCTTCGATTGCTATTCGTCTACTATTGTATTATCCTTATTCATCTGGAACGTACCATTATCTCTTAATGGATTGAAATGAGTACCTCCTAATACCTGAATGTGAATGTATTGAATTTTTTAACTTCTCGTTTCCTTGCTTTGGGTCCAATATACACAACTGAACAACAAGTCCCGTGATGCAGCCAGATCTTCAAGTTGAACTCATCGCTAGCTGCCAGTAATACCTCTGGGATTGGTTCCCTTCCTGAAATACTGATGGTTTTTAAATATTTGAGTGATTTGGGTTGTTTATCTAACCCATACATCTTCCTGTTGTTTATCAAAACCTCTAGTAAGAATTTCCTTAATTCCTGGTGGTCCTTCTTCTGTAATTGTTCCCTTTTTAAAACTTCCTGCAAGCTCAAAAACAAGGAATCAGCACCTCCTGGTACCACCCTTATTACTTCTAGACCTCCTGGTAAGGCCTCTAGATTTATGACATCGGTTTCTTCTCCTCTTGTTTCCTTTGACAACGAGACCACGTATCAGCAAAGATGTTTTCCTTCCACGGAAAATTAATGGGTTTGAAAGCGTCGTACTCGGCCTCTAAATCGTCCAAGGACACGAGCAATCTACTAATTACTACCAACCTTCATTATGATGAGTACACCAAGTGCGGCGCGGTGATCTTGTATAATATAAACTCCTGACCCAACAAAAAATCGGACGAAACTCTTGATCCCCACCTGATAGCCAAACAATTCCCCTTTAGGCTGATGCTCTCTCTTTCACACCGTCATCCGAATGAATGAGCAGCTTATAAGCTATTACTGCTCTTTTTCCTTTCCTGTTGCTTGACAAGACCTGGCATCCCATACCAAATCCACTTGGCATCTATAAAGCTCTAATTTTGGACTATTTTCTGTGAAATCTGGGAATGCCAGCTCTACAGATTCTTTCATCAGTCTCTTTAAGCTTTCGAAAGCCTGAATCCTTTCTTCTGTCCATTCGATCTTATCCTTCCTTTTTCCTCCTGTCAGACCACAAAGGGTGCTTGCTACTTCGCTGAACAGTTTTTTAATGAACTTACGTTGGAAGTTGATCATTCCTAGGTATCGCCTGAGTTCTCCTATGTTGGTTGGTCTTTCCAACTTGTCTACCTGATCCATAAATTCTGGGAGCTTCCTTATTCCAGTCCTACTGAGAATATGTCCTAAAAATTTAATTTCCTTTTGAGCCCAGCTGCACTTGCTGATTTTAATTTTGACATTGGCTTCGGAGAACCGTTGTAGGACCTGTTCGATCAGCAGTAGGTGTTCTTTAAAATCCTTTGATATCAGGAGGACATCATCCACATATACCACCACCTTGTCCCGGCTGAATCCTGTTAATATCCTCTGCATCTCCCTCTCGAATGCTGCTCGTCCTTTTTTAGCCCGAAAATCAGCCTTTGATATCTGTGCATGAGCACAAACGGTAGAAAATCGCAGTAAATCCTTACTCCTCTTCTAAATTCATTATAATATCCTTTGACCAAGTCCCAAGCAGAATAAATATTCCACCCCATACACGAGAAGGATTGTTTTCTGAAAAATTTGTGGCCATTGGAACCTATTCTGCTTCTGTTACGTTTTGCGCCTATATCTATGCATTAGACGAAGTTCCCATCCTTGCTTCCTTAACAGGTACTTAACTGGGGAGCTCCATATACAGAGCGGCACATGGCTTCACAATATCCTTTAGACACAATTCTTGAACCTGTTTTTCAATTTCTTCATTTGTCCTTTGGTCAAATCTTCTTGCCCTTTGGTAGATTGGGTATAATCGAGTAGCCGAATCCTATATGGTGTCATCGACGTTGTTGTCACATCTCTAGTCACTCTTGCTAAATTCACCAGACTGCCTTCTCCAGCGTACCTGTCCTGTTTCAATTCAAATTCAGATGCATAATTCCTCCATGAACAATGTATTTCTTTTCCTAATTTCTTTTGTCCATTCCTCCTCAATGTTTCCTTGGTCTTCCTGTTCCCTGTACCCAGTCTGGTATCTAAACCCTATGTCATATTTTGATTCCGCGTCGATTTTCATCCATACTCTGATGGGCTATTCCTATTTTTCCTTTTTCCAAAATTTGTAATTTCCTGGTATAATTTGATTAATATATACCTTCTTGGTATCCATTTACAACGCCATCTCCGTGGTCACTGCCTCGGTCAATTAATGCTGTAGTATTTCTATGCTGTATGCTACCTGTTGATTTTACTTTTCCTCCTCTCTCGAGGTCGTGTCGACAATATTCTCTGGTTTCATTATCATAATATCTATCCTCTCGGGAGACTTTAATCTGGTTGAAGTCCTACGTAGGCTTTTACGTGGACCCATATCATTTATTGTAAATTTCCATTCTTCCGGTAGTATACACTGCAAATATTACAGCGCCTTATCACAATTCCCGACTCTCTGAAAGTAGACTTTTCCTTTGTGTCTTGGTCACCTGCCTTGTGACGTGAACCATTCCTACGTCAATTTGTGATAGTGAATATCACTCTATAATAGTACTCGAACATATAAGTTACCCACATGCTCCCGCTCATCCTCCACCTGACCCATCTCGCCTGTTCCGTATCCTCTGTCATCGTGATCGAGTCTTCCCATGCAACCACGCAATCTCTTAATAAGACATCTCATAGGGTCTCATATTCAGTGATCGGAGCATATCTATCCTAACTCACATCATATATAGACTAGATCAAATCTTCCACCTCGGTCTTGTGGGATTCACAACCATCTTTGAGTACCTTACTCTCGTAACCTCATTTACCTTTGCGTACAAAAACTTCGGGATTTGGATCCTTCTGAACTGTCTCTGCGTCCGATGATACAAATACTGTGAACCGATGTCCAATATGGCACTCATTTCAACATTATTTAATCTATTAGTTAAGCGAATTTCAACGAAAGGATAATATTAAATGCCTTCTTACCTTCAATCTTGGATGTCCTACTGTCATAGCATTGTACCATACTATACCATTATGTTGAAATTTACTGTGGCTTTTCCTCTCCTTTGGGTGGTTCGTTCGGTAAAGCATTATCCTATTTTCCTGAGGTTTCCCTGCTTATAAAACTCCTCTGCTTCTGATCCAAGACTGTAATCAACTTGAACTAGCGCGGGCTGTGTTCTTAACAGCTGGGTTTACTTGGGTGTCGCTCACTGCTCGTTTCCCGGGGTCGCGGAGCTACCCGTTCCCGAAATTTAGGTTGCATTTTCGTTACCCTTATTAATTCGTTATATATTCTTCCTGAAGTAGGACAAGTGATTCCCTCCAATGCTCAATTGTTGCATAAAGCCTTCTTTTCAATGGTTTCCTTCATTCTGCTTTGTCCACCAGTATCCTGTTGATGCTTGTTCTTCTAGAACCCTATGTCTGTTGTTCTGAGGCCTCTTCTTGATCCACATTCGCCAGTTCGATGTTCATTTACTCCCAATCCCCGAGGCACCACCCATTATATTTCTCGATCATCTCTCTTTGTAAAATGTCCTACTCTGGTTGCATCAGTAACATCTTTTACCTTCAGTGATCATATCTTCCATTCTTTGCCTGTGTATCCCTTGTATTCGGTTTTCTTGCTGATACACCGGGCTTTCCCATAGCGCCACTTATACTGCGTATGTACCCTTTGTGTTTGGTTCTCCATTTAATGTGGCCCATATGGTATCCCTTCATCCTTTGATTCCTCCTCCTGATCATCCAGGTCATCCTCTCCTGTGCCAGTTAGCACATCTTGTCCCACCTTAACTTTAAAGGCTTTCTTTCTCATTTCCCATCCTTATTCTAAATTTCCATGCCATCTTTTTCGGGAGACAATTCAAAAAATTGGTTTCTTCATATTTGTTTGTCCCTACATTCCTCTTTAGTGGGTCTCTAAGTGGTGTTGAACCCTTAAACGCAAAATTCAGCCACCTTTTTCAATTTTTTCCTTCATCTCTAAACCTCCAGAAACTACTTTTTGTAAATGCTAATTTGCTTGGTTTCTTCTTTTAATTCCTAGCACGCAGGCTTTTTAAATCCTAACCCTACTATTATGGTGGAATATTTGACCTTAGCCACCTGGTAATATAACTATAGTATGTCCCTTATATTACACACCTCAGGCGACCTTCTAAAGAACATTTCTTGAGTTCCACTGCCCGCCCAACGACCCTTTCGTTCTTTCACACTAAATTGTCCTTGCGTATTCTTCCTAATTCTTCTATAAACGCCTCAACTTTTGAACTTTTTTCTTTCCCATACTTTTAAATAGGTATCACAGTCCTTTATATCTACTCTCCTAAATGACTTCACTCACGCGTTCCACCATCTCACCGGCGCACCAAAACAATGATAATATTTTATCTGTATCACTGCTTTAGTATGTCTTACACAGACCTGGACTCTTCCTAATTCAACTAACTCTATGAAGCCATTTTTTCCTCCCTGGTACATTCACTCTAACTTTCTTCTATTTCATTTTCACGCTTGTAGAACTTCTTTATTCGACGGTGTTAGTATATTCTGTTCGCCCTTCCTTCTCCTTTTCTATCATCCTCTGTTGGTTTGCTACTTGTGCTATTGTACGAATCAAGATGGTCAGCTTGTTGCCCTTTCTGACTACTATCCTCATCTGTTATCAAACGCGTCGGTATCTTTTGACTATTCCTTTAGTTTGATGCTATGATCACGGTGTCAGCTTCCAATTATTCGGTAAGAGCTCTGATCTCTCAATCCTCACTCTATTTTTATCGTTAAGACCTCCGCATATGTTAAGGATCAGCTTTTGTTCTGGTATGGTCAGACTTCTGTCTACTCACATCTTTCTGTGCTGTGACTATGACGCTCCTCACTCTGTACGTGTTGGATTCCTTTCCTGACTTCGCTAAACACCCTGAAATATCCCTCGAAATAACGAAAACATCTTGATCAGATCCGAAAGTTTTCAGTCTTTGATGATAATGTGCCCAAGCCTGAGAATTTTCCAATACCAAATGCACTTACTATCTTCGGTGGGTGGCTGCTAGGTTCCTCCATGGTTAAAACTTCTTATACTTATAGTCTCTCCTGAATCTCCCATTTTAAATAAATAAATCAACAGGGGAAAAACCCAAAATATTAATGTAGTCAACACAACCAACCACACACACAAAAAAATGGCCTATGAGAAACTATCATAATATACTTATATATATGTATGTAGTTTATAAATTATATTCCCATAAAAAATATACAACACTATCAAGTATATAGCGATAGATAGGTTATATAATATATATAACTATCATATATAACATAATAAACTATAGAAAATACAGGATATTATCAAGATAATAATGATAAGTACTAAATACACTGATACTATAATATATATAATATCTAATTTAATATTAATATATAAGTATATAATATTAGTATAAATTACTATAATACAAAATATGAAGTCATTTCATCTTCCTCCAGAAACTGACAAGCAGTGATTCTCCATGAGGCTCCACTCGATGGACTGGTTCGATCATGGTTCCCTGCGACTTTCTCTACTGTATGCTTCTCACTCCTCGCATACAGTTCTTGCTGCTGCAGTTCCGGCACCGAAGTACACAGAGCTACGCTTAACCTACCACCGATGTGGGCAGATCATCACATAATTATTGTCATTGCTCCTCGCACCCAACTCCTTTCGGTCGCGCGTGACCGACTCTGCGGTTCACTTGATAAATGTAGAATATAAGAGCATGCGCGATATCTAGCCGGATAGAGTAGCGTTTACGCCCTGTGAATTCGAACTTGTACCTACGGGTGGATCCATCCTGGCGCATTATCCAGATTCGCTATCCACGTGGAATGTTAATATCCTCGTGAAAAATATATAATTCAAAAGGTAAAAAAAAAAAGATCAAAAAAAAAACAAAAAAAAAGACTTTAGTAAAACTCTAAATACAATTATAATCGTTTAATAACAAGATTAACAACACAAAACTTGGTGATTAGATTATTTATCGACAAAAACAACATAAACAAAAAACAAAGCTTATAATAACCTGCAATTGGAAAAAATAGTACTGACTGAAAAGGAAAAAAAATTCGTTAAGCTAGTCAACCAAAAAAAAACTAATATACCCACTATTATGCACACTCACATGTATATATTAATAAAAAAGAAATATTTTCTTTTACCTGTTAAGCCAAAAACAGAACTGACACAAGAACTGTATCTTCTACCCTTGTAATTAATTTCCTTTATTTGTCCTCCTTTCTGTTCACCACCAGCGATTTGTCCTCTTTAAATTTATACTGAAGCCACCACAGTGCCAGATGAAGAATAAGTCTGTGAATAGCCACCCGTGAAAATGTATGCCAGTTGTTTATGAAATTTTTCGTTTATCGTTTACGTTCTCCCTTTTAACATGAGCTTAGGCAAAGATTGGACAAGATAGTCTGTGTTGACAGATCTTCCTGTATTGATCTTATAACCTCACTGGTTCTGCGTCGGTCAGATCGCTGATGTCCAGTCGAGTCAGAACAAAAAGGATGAATCTGAACGATCATGACATGAAAGTTAATTTATTAATATATATAAATAAATAATATGAATTGATTACGTACTTGTCAATATTAATCCTATACTTACACGGTATCATACGGTTTTAAATCTTTTAACTTTTATGACACACCCGTATTACTAACTAAGCCAAAGTTTGATTAATAGTGATACCCAAAATTTATTGCGATATACAAGAAGAATTACAATACAATTGGGGTAACACCGCGGGTTATGTTATCTATTTACAAGTTCAGTTTAAAATTACTAGTAAAAGTTACTAAAGAGCATAAAATATTCCTTTTTTAACGTCGTTATTCGGAAGCGGAAATTGATCCCTTAGGAAGCATCATAATCATATATTAATATTAGGGTATACTAAATAACTAATTATATACTATTGATAAATAGTATATATATATATAATATTATGACACGTGGCTTTCTGACATGAATTACTCTAATAGTTCTCTGAGCCATTCAGTACATATCATCGCTCGTAGTCATCCTGCCTAGCAGTCTAATTAAACTTGTGCTAGTTTAATAGTAATAATATAAATAATATATATATTACCCTACCGAGTTATATCTTACGTGCTTTATTAATTATATATGAATTATATATGAATTAATAATGTACTTTAATTATATTATATATAGTATCTCTCATTTATTATATTTATATTATATATAAAATATATAATATATATATATAATAATAATAATTTATCAAATAAATGAATTTAATAACAAACCTCCCGCGCGATAAACGACTATATTGCACTTCTGTATGCGGCGACTCATAATCATCGTCCTCGACAGAAAGTTTCACGCTTACGACTCTTCATCCGATACATGGTCGTTCTCTTACTACAGTAGAAGAGATTACTTTAAATCCGATTATCGTTATCAGTTCCTTTTGAATCTGCATTATATCGTATCTCGTCCGGTCTTGCCCTCGTCCGTCTAGGGTCTAACGATGATAATTGTCTTAATCTGAGGCGGTGCCAGTACTATGCGCGCGTGACTTGTGCCCTATATATATATTCTTATATTAAAATATCTCTTGTCTTTATTAAGTATGTCATGATATTATATATACTATATATATATTCTATATAAAATTATTACTATTAGTCAGTATTAGTAAAAATATATAAAATACCTCATAAATAATATTAATAATATATATACTATATAATCATATAATATATATATATACCTATATATATATTTATAGTATATATATATGTACTATAAATATATTCTGTGAATAAAATACCATAATAAAGTGTAATAAATATCGTTATAAATACTCATATACATTTAATTTAATAATATAATAAATTATAAATATATTGAGATTTATTATAATTATAGTATGATAATATATATGATATATATTAATAATAAACTCATAGTACTATAATAATTAATACTTATATATAGTAATATAAGATTTATGCACCTACTTCAGCTATCACGATGCTGTCTAAGTGATGACTTCGACTCTGATCATTTATCAGTGACAATTTAATTTATATATAAAGGATTACTATATATCTATATACATCCGACTTCAGGTTGGGGAGAGGAGGAGCCGAATCCAATTATAGGATTATCAACTGAATCGATGTTGGATTTAAAGTCAGAACAATAATTACAGAACCCACAGGCACGTTCCGGAATCGCACAGCTAACCAATTCTTGAACACTTTTGAATATGTTCACACTAGTCACTTCTCTCTATAAAAACATGCCACCGTTCGACCTTCCGTGAAATTATGGTAGAATCTGACCCACATTCCTTATATCTACTTTAATTATAATACTTTTACATCTGATCTGCACCTACGCGTTTTTTTCTGGCACTGTTGATCGGGCAGACGATTGGAGGCCTGGATGCCGTTGCTTCATACGCTTAAACTGATGAATGTTGGAACTGACCTAGCTTTGAGCTCTAAGGGTGAAGCGCTTCAAGCTTCTCCCTGGTCCGGATATTATTATGTTATCGTAGGTGGTGGTAGCCAATGTAATCATAATTAAGGAGATGGGGCACGGTTCATTACCTTCTTACCTGACTAAATTTTCGTCTCACTCAATAATCAATTGATTTTCGATCGTACTGTGATATCGTCATGGCATTCAGACTGCTAGAGGGCCAGTGCGTATCGGAGATGGAGAAAGAGAAAATTCTCGTTCCCTGACCTATCACTCCTTGCTGAATTTCATTCAGCATTAGAAATCTACGTTGCTTAGGGATTAGTAATCCTTCGGACTGAGCAAAGCGGCTCATATCAAACGAAAGTGCAGCGCTACCTCCTTGGTCTAACCTATGACAAACATCTTTTTTGGCCTCTTGCCACAAAAAACATCTCTCATAACAAGAGTCTGTCGAAAATATCTGCCTTCCTCCTTATTCGTTCTGATGGTTCTGTGGCTTAACTTCTCAACTCGAATTAAGGCCAAATCGTCTTCGGCCTCCCTATTTT
>JABUQX010084846.1:27500-33719 GCA_015478945.1 Trachelipus rathkii | reverse complement strand
ACACTTCTCATTCTCACTTTAGCTTTGGCTGACACTCCTTCCTATTATGGCCAAAATATTCTGTAAAGTATTACATAACCTTCATTATAAATCATCAAATACAATTTGTACAAGTCAGGAAATTATCTGCAATTCTTTTATGATTAATTACACTTCTAAGAAACTAGACAATTTTGAAATATTATATTTCACTCAAGAGTAGACTTCCAGGTGTATCACAGCTTTAAAAAGTCTACTCCCACAACTCTTCAAGTTCGTTCCATAAATCACTTGACCTAAGTTCATTATATACACTTTCAATTTTCAAAAAGCCTTCATCACTAGCCTTTCCATTCAACGCTTAGATCTTAAAATATTACTTTATTCATTTTCATTACATTATGAACATGGCCTATCAGAAACTTCTCCTGTAATCACACCTTAAGTCGCATGTCGAGCCCTCAGGTTTTCATCTGTAATAAGACAGATGGCTTACTACTTCTCTTAGAGCATAATCCTCTAAAAACTAATTAAATAAGTTCATAGCTTTAACTGAATTGGGTTAAATTACTCTCCTATTCACCGCATTAAAATTTATAAATTTATTAAGCAAATTGGAAAAAAGTAATTTATTCTTCCCCAATCCAATCAATACTTCACACTGCAAACTGATGCAGTTGGATATTCAATTTACAATTTAACCTTATTTATTTAAATCCAAACAAATATCAGTCATCTTACTCTTTCATTTATTTTTACATATTTTTCTCTTAGGAAAATATTTTTCTAAGGACATAACTCAAGCTCGACAACTCATAAATGGTAATCTTATCTTGACCTTCCAGCTTCAGAAATTAAAATAAGTAAGGATCTAATTATCTACATTTATCTATCCAGACACAGTAATACATATTCTCTGCATCCAAATTTTAATAGAATAGACCTTCTTTTCCTCAACATCAAGTATTGAACAGCTTCTAATACTGTTAAGCTTTGAGGCTCTGTATAATTATTTTTACATTACCTCAAATCAGCAGTTAACTCTTTTCTCTAATTACTTCTAGTAATTTTTTTGTTTTAGAAATAAGCTCTTGTTCCTTATCAAACAAGCTTTAAACAAGAACTTTACAAAGTCAGCTTAAAGCTTGGAAGCTTCTTTACATCAGTTACGGCCCATCACATTTAATTACGGTATACTCAACTTTACGCCTAATAATATCACATTTCTATTGTAGCATAATTTAATTACTATACCTTAATATTAATAATTTTTCTTAATCCAATAAATAAAATCCAAATTCAATTATTATTAGTTAATTTATAATTTTCATATAGCTATACTATTCGCATGTACTGCGTTGTAAACACACACTGTAATTTCTAATTTTACGCATAAATTGCTTTAATATATAATATTATAACCTATCTTATCAGCCAAATTACTAACACATCACTTTTTTATAATAATTTACATCTAGAAAATGCCTTAAAATCCATTTCAATTAACAAAATTGCACACTAAAATTTAAATCAACCTACGTGAATAATTTATAATATCGATATGTAATCGAAATATCGATACATACTCGATATAAGGTAAAATCCCCCGGAACAGGGCAAAATTAAAAAAAAAAATTTCGCTCCACTGCAGACACATTGTCGATAAACTAAAATTTTTGATGATTAAACAACAATATCGTAATGCCAATTCTCGATAGAAAACTATTTTCTGAGTTTCAAATTAATTTTTGAATAAAAAATATATGTTAACTTTGCTACGTTATAAATAATACCAAACTCAACAAAATTTGAAACATATACTTCTGGAAATAATATTTTAAAATAATGAACTGATTAACACAAAAAATAAAGAAATATAAAAGTGTCTTTACCTATAAATAATTACGCGGCAACTTTATATGGCATTAGAGCTATCCAATCTTATACACAACAGTTCCTGGCCAGGCGCTACTCGAAAATATAAATTATAATTACAGAGATCCTTGCATTGAATGCATAAGATAAGGAGCAAGTTAATGATGGTAGTTTTCAAAAATTTTTGACTTTCAGAACGAATATTGCCCTGTTTCTTATTTTAACTTAAGGAATTCAATTAGAGAAAAGTAATTACATAAATATTTCGCGCAACATAAACTAGGTTTGGGATTATAAGTCTAAATTTAAAGTAGAACTTGCGCTGTATATGCTTAACAATTTAAAAAATTGCAATATAAATCACAAAAACAACTTTGTCCGAACGATGGTCACAAGTACTTATTTTAAACTTTTTTAATAATATTTGCATCATTACGCTGCGCGACACACATGCGCCTTGCTCAATTGGTTAAATATTACAGGGAGACTAGGTGAGTCACTATACAAACAAAATTAAGTATAAACACATAAAAAAGAAATAAGAATAATAAATAAATTAATATTTTAAACAATTTTGTTTTTTTTATTGTTATTTTACAATAATAAAAAGCTTAATTGATAAATATTATATATATATAATATATTATAATATAATACTATATAGTATATATATATATATTATTATATATATCATATTAATCATTATAAATATTATAAATATATATATACTATATATATATATATATATATGTGTGTGTGTATGTGTGTGTAGGTGTGTGTGTGTAGGTGTGTGTGTGTGTGTTTATTTAACAACACAACCATAAGATAATAGAATAAAGAGGTGCACATTCAAAGAGAACTTTCTTAGTTACGTCTCAGACTTGTTCAATACATTCTCAAAGAAAATTTAACGATAAACTTTAAATAAAAAAAAAATTATCGAACCTCTGCCAACATGAAAGCAAAAATCCAGTCGGCTGACTATGTTCACGCTGCTAAGCTGACTATGTTCACGCGGCTTACAAACACACATGCGAAATTGCGAACGAAAACAGATCCCATTCTATACAAATGCCTTTCGGGCCGACTCCAAAAGTGAACTATGGTTAATGATGGCTATTTAGCCGATTTCTGTGAAATGGAATTTGGCTTTGTTTCCCTTGGTTTTTGTTATGCCAGATTTTTAGCACCATGTAAAAGTAAATATAAAAAAATTATTTTTGACGATAACTTTTTTTATTGGGAGAGTATCATGGGCTCTAGTAGCAGGTGGTTCACTTGTTTTGACTTATGAGCTCGTGATATCCTGAAGGGACGGGTTATACCCATATATATGCACGATATAGGGCCATCCTAGTTCAGGTTATGATAAGGTTTGTTAAGTCTACATAGATTTTCTCTGTGTATTTTCTAACAAAACTTATAACCTGAACTAGAGGGCCTTAAATGAGACCTAACCTTGATGGATCAAAAATGAGAAGTCTATGGGGGTTTTAACAACTTTGATAGGCTGTAACTCTTTTTCCTAAAGAGAGCGACGACTTTTGTTTTCACTATTCTTCATTATTATTTGAGAGTATATTCCTGTGATTTTCATAAAAATTGGGGGTGACACCCCTCTTTAATACTAGGCTACTACCATTATTTTTTTAGAGTAGGCTAGGCCTATATCCTGTGATTTTATTTTATTTTTTTTAAAAGAATCCTATGGGATTTTTAACAACTTTTGAGAGGCTGTAACTTTTTTTTCCTAAAGAGAGCGACGATTTTTTTCATTATTATTTTAGAGTATATCTTGTGACTTTCATAAAAATCTAGGGTGACACCCCTCTGCACTATATATATATATATATATATATATATATATATAATAATATTATATATTATATATATATATATATATAATATACTAATATATAATATATATATATATATTATATATATATAATTATTGATTACTATAAACTACTTTTCTTAATATTTTTAACCTCTATGAATTTTTTTAAAAATAATAATGTAAGTTTGTAGAAAAGGAATTGGTAATTATTGAGTTTAACAGATTCTCACCAAATATCAATATTTTTTTTTATATATCTTTCATTCCCATTTAAAAGTATGGTACTATAAAACAATGGTGCCAAGCCTCTCTCATATATAAATGTAATCAATCAACAAATTTTTTTTTTTAATTTCGTTTTAGGACCAATTAAGTTTAGGTTATGATAAGTTTTGTTAATTATACAACAGTAAATCTGGTTACTTAACGGCACTCATCATAACCAACTGATTTTTTTAACGTAGAGGGAATTTTATTTTTTATCAAAGAATAATGTTGCTTTTAATAAAAAAAAAATATTATTGTTAAAATTTTTTTTTGTTAACTTTTATTAATAAATTGTAGCATTGCTTCTAGAATATCAAAACATCGATTGATTTTAAAAAACCAATCAATTTTTTTTAGAATCTGTTGAACTCAACTATTACCCATTATATTAACAAATAAAGACATTGGGAAAGTAAAGAATATATATATTATATAATATTATATATATATATAATATATATAATTAATATAAATATTATAGTATATATATAATATATATATATATATATATATATATATATATATATAATATATATAGGCTATATATGGTAATCTGTTACCCAGAAGGGTTGTCACCCCGCCGGATTTTTATGAATAATCACAGGATATAACTCTAAAAAAATAATAAATAAAGAATGTGAAAACAGAAAATCGCGCTGCTGCGCTTAGGTAAAAAGTTACAGCCATGCTCAAAGTTGTAAAAACCCCATAGGATTTGTTTTAAAAAAAAAAACCAACAAATTTTTTTTTTTTGAAAATAACAGGATATACTCTAAAAAAATAATAAATGAGGAATAGTGAAAGCGAAAATCGGCAGTCTCTTTAGAAAAGTTACAGCCTCTGAAAGGTTAAAAATTTTCCCATAGACTTTCTTATAAAAAAATTAGTGGGCCTCTGCTCGTTTTAGGTCCATCCTAGTTCAGGTTTAATGATAAGATTTTTAAATTCTAGCATAGATTTTCTCTTGGGTATACCTAACAAACTTATCATAACCTGACTTAGAGGGCCTGAAATTATGAGACCTAACCTGGATCGATCAATATTGAAAAGTCTATGGGATTTTTAAAAACTTTGAGAGGCTGTAACTTGTTTTTCTAAAGAGAGCGACAATTTTCGTTTTACTATTCTTCAATTATTATTTTTTTAAAGTATATCCTGTGATTTACATAATAAAAATCGGGGGTGACAACCCTCTGTGTAAAAAATTAGAATATATATATATATATTATATATATATATATAATATAATATATATATATATATATATATATATATATATATATATATATATATATATATATATATATTATAATATATACATATAGCGTCGGGCGGGGGGACTCAGACCACCTTAGGCATAACTTGGTCTCCCGACTCTCCCCTAAAGCACTTTTTTGGAATTTTTTTTTTTTTGAAAATCAAGCCCCTATAGTCTGTCCAAAGCACACAAAAAAATAATAATGTAATTCTATAATAGTTTTATAGTTTTATTAAAATTTGAATAACGCTCAGTCACCCTACCTTGGAGGGTGAAGCGGACTACCATTGAGGGGTGAATCAGACCATCTGTTTAAATCCTCTTTTACGTATAAATTCAATTATATTTTAATTTTTATTAACATTATTAATAATTATTCATATTAAAATTCGTAATAAGTAATAAATATATAACAAAATGATAAAATAAAATAATGAATAAAAATAAGGTGGTCAAAGATTCAACCCCATTCGTGGGACAATTTTGACACTTTTTTGAATTCGTTTTTTTTAATAAAATTTAATTTTTTTTTTTAAAATTTTCACTTAATAAATGTAACTTTATTATATTTAATAATTAATATTGTTAATAAAAATGCAATAATAATTTAAAATCGAAAAATCAATGGTTTTAAAGTCACCCTGTCATCAATTTTTACGGGTGGGTGAATCGACCAAGTTAGGCCCCGTGATTTTGCCACTAATACTGTTTGGATCAAAAATTTTTTACTTTGAAAGTTTAAAAGCTAACATACTCGAGTGGGTATCCACTGAAAAAAATAATTAAAATCCATCCACAATTTTTCATTTTATAACGAAGTTAAAAAAACTCACATTTTTCAAAAGTGAAATTTTTTTGAAGGACAATTGTACCCTAATTTCTAACATTTTTTAAAAATATAAAAGCTTTCTAGATTAAAGATATCAAAATAAAAACTTGTAGTAACTACCGCATGGCTATTAAATGAGCGAAATTTTTTTTTTTTATTATTATTATTTTTATT